>MEHQ01003990.1:0-57306 GCA_008828725.1 Saccharina japonica | reverse complement strand
AAGCGATCCCGACTACTCGCAAGTTTTGGGTGTTCCGCCCCGTGGTCTATTCGGGCTGTTGGGCGGTGACGTGGACACGTACTGCTGTAGTCGGTTTTGAGGCTGTCGCAGATGGTCAAAAGGGGGTATGGTTTCGGTCAATCGGGGTGAAAAAAGTGGTCAATCGGGGGGAGTAGATAAATTTAGTAGGTATGTGGGGTTATCCCCCCCCAAGATGTGGTCAAAGGGGGGACTTCGCTTGCTCCCTCGTGCGCCGCCGTCCCGTTAGGCCTAAGGACGTGCCTGAAAAAAATCAAAACAGTTGTGTGCGTGCTTGGCATGGGCTTCAGGCATCTCGCCAGACCTTCGGAATGGCGTTTGAGGCCTGTTTGGTCCTGCGGGAGCACGTTCCGCGGGCACATTTTGACCCTACCCCCAAATGGCCGTAAAACCAGGGGATATACCCCCAAATGACCATTTTCCTAATAAGTACTGTTGTAGACAGTCTTAACCTTATGATCCCATCCTTATCTTTGGGCGGCGAAAAAAACATCACCAAGCAGCAAGAAGAAAAAAAGAGCAATAACAAAGTGATACCATTGCCTGGCCGGCGTGAACCCGGCACGGAACACCCCGGCATTATAGGGGCACCAAGATAGAATCAGGGGGCGTATACCCCCGATTGGTGATGTTGACCTTTCCAGTTTTATTTATACCTTCACATAGCGTGTACGTAGAGGGGAGCGGAGGGCTCAAGACTATCTGTTTTTGACTGACTTTGATCGCTTTGCGGACCCTTCGGGTTCCAGTTTTATTTCAGTATACCTTTTTTGGGTAAGTTAGCCTGTGACCACGGGAATCGACCGCGTCAAGTGTTGGATTAGTACGGACAGATGTAGGTTCTGGATAGAGAGACCGGCACGGCTTTTAACCCGTATAGGACTGGAGTCCCGTTTTGAGGACAAACTACTTAGAATTAGAGTGGTTTGTCCCCAAAACGGGACTGCAGTTCTAAAAGGGTTAATGTGAAGACAACAGCAACAACATAAGACCGCAAGTCTTAACCCGAATAGCTAACGGTACCCCACGTATTGTGACAAAGGTATACCCTTACCCCCGGGTACAGTGGCACGGGGCGTACAGAACTTACAGAAGTTCCGGGTCGTACATATGCACAGGTATAGATGCCATGCAGAACTCAAACAGTTCCGGGTACGGGTATATATGTAAGTCTTACATAACTCACAGAAGTTCCAGGATTTGTGACACGGGCGTACAGAAACTCACATAAGTTCCATGTACAGAGCCGGTCGCCCCGGTGGGCTAGCAGGTAACCACGAAGCCTGTTAGCATCAAGGTCGCAAGTTCGAGCCCCGCCGAGTGCATGTTCGTAGGGACTTTTTCTTGCAAAAATATCTTGACTAGCGGAAAGCGCGAGAGCGTGAGTTAGCAAAATTCGATGAAAATCGACGAGCGTTGGGTTTGCTCAACCCTCTGCGCGATAAAAATCAAGGCAAGAACCGTAGTGGGGGAGGAGGGAGAGAAGCTTACTCTGTGACCCCGGATCTGAGTGACGACTAGGGAGGGAGAAAGACGGAAGTGCGAAGATAATAAATGGGATGGAAAAAAAACAAAAAACAAAAAAAAACAGTAGGTACAGACATGTTGTACCCGTGCCCCGGGTTTCGTGGCACGGGGCGTACAGAACTTACAGAAATTATGGGTATAGATGTCGTACATAACTCTTAGAAACGTTCCGGGTACGGATTTAAATTTCGTACAGTAGAACTTACAGAAGTTTTTTGCAGGGTAATACCCGGGAATTACCCCGGGTATGGTTCATGGTGTAATGTCATCATGGGGTTTCACGGCACGTTATTTCATGGCATGCCATGAAAAACACTATGGTATTGCCATGGTATTGGCCCATGGCTTTGCGACGGAAAGGCCCGTGGAAATTCCATGGTGCCATGGGACGGCCCATGGTATTGCCATGGTAAAGCCATTAGATGCAGGGCACTGGCAAGCACTGGGCCCTGGCATTTTGATGGCGTATGCATGGTGTCGCCACGCGGGGGGGACATGGTGTCACCATGGGATACCATGGCATTGCCATGGCAGCCCATCCATCATTGCATTGCCATGGTAGCAATGCCACGATATCCCATGTAAATGCGATGGTATGCGCACAGCCTTGCCAAGACAGTCCATGGCAATGACATGGATGGGTTGCCATGGAATTACTATGACACACCATGTCAATGTCATGATGACTCATGTGGTAATGCCATGGCAACCCATGGAGATTCATGGCGCCATGCTCTATCGCATAAAGCGACCGATCTATCGAGAGGGATGGGCCATGAGGGTGCATGCCAACACCATGGCGTGCCATGGTGATGCGTACCATGGTGGTGGTATATGGCAAGGCAATGTCATGCCATGCAAAAGCCAAACACTATGATACATTGTAACAGTATATATAATATATCTTGTATACCGACGCCGTGGACCTCATCACGATCCAAAATCATCTAGATCTCGGCCTGATCACGATCTACAATACAGTAGATAATAAGATAGATCTCGGCCAGATCACGATCTGGACCATCTAGATCTTGACCTGTTCACGATCTGGATAATAGGGTAGATACCCACCGAATCGCGATCCAAATAATAATCTAGATCTTGACCTGATCATATTGTATGTGGTGGCAAACACCTTTGCATTGTCGTGGCGTGTTGCCCTGCCGGATTGCGATGTGGCAATGCCGTGTCAATGCCACGGGCCGTCGTGGTGTGTCAGGGTCCATCATGGCAGTGCCATGACACGTCATGGCATGCCACGGCATTGCCATGGGAATGCAACGTACCCTGCCCCCCTAATACTCACGGAAGCCAAACACTACAACGTGAAAGTCAGCAGTATTTATTTGCTCTCTGTCCGTCACCCGAGCCTGCCAAGTAGCTTCCCTGCGACGTGCTGCTGCGACAAAGGCGATGACCGCTTGGGTACTGTTGTACGTACGTACGTACGTACATACATGTATGTACAGCTAATAATTACGAGCACTGGTTTGCGCTTGAGGCACCCTTTGCGATCAGCTAAGAGGGCGGCCAAAACCCACAGAAACGACCAGAGCAATGGAAGGTGTCAACATCCACGTCGTCTACCTACCTAAAGCAAGGGATGGCGGGCCCCCCTCTCCGTGCGATTGCGCAAGTTGGACGTCCTTCCGATAGGTTTTGGTTCTACCCGATTGTTCGCTGGATTCACAGTTTCCGCCCCGATCTTAAAAACCAATAAAACAAGCGAACGCAAGAATTGTAGCTATGATATCATGAGCATCGTCTAACGTTGGCCCTCTTTTCGCGTGATAACGTGAGGCGAAAAGGTACAACAGTCAAATAGACGAGATGGCTGGGCTCCTCAAGAGCGTGGTTATGTACTCTACTGCTGGTGGATGCCGTGGTGTCAAGCGTACAGCAGTAGCGTGAAAAGGCTATGATGGACATGGCCAAAAGTCGCCACCGACAAACAAAGCCACCAAATAAAAGGGGAAACGTTTTCAGGACCGGGGATGCTAGGCTAGCATCCCCGGACATCCCCAATTTTGTTTTGTGTGCCCACATACTGAACGGCTTTTAGACGAGCATACATTGCCCAGCCCTACGTAGTGCTGTAGACACAACATAACACCATACTGCACATCGCCGATTGGCCATGTTACGGCATGTGCGTGCCAATCTTCACGGCGATCCTGTCTCATCGAAGCCGTGTGCATCTCGGCGATCAATCCGTTTCCAGCATATTGCACATTGAGTCTACTCTTCTAGGTACTACTCTGTACAATACGCTCTTTGGCTTTCCTATCTAGGGTCGTTGTTAACCCTTTTAGAACTGCAAAACTTATCCCACACTAAAAATTCCGAGTAGCTTGTCTCCAAACATGGGGGAACGGTTCTTAAGGGGTTAACGACCCGTCTGTATCTCAGTTTTCCCTAAAACTTCGGCTATCACAGAAAAGTGCACACCCCGGACAGATCAGCTCACCGTAGCTCGAGCTAGCTCTTCAAAGAGCTAGCTCAGCGGTGAGCTACGTGAGCTACGTGAGCTACGTGAGCTACATGAACTACACATGTTTTCCTTCGCTTGAGCTATAGGCGATAGCTCATCTGCACATGTTTTAAAGCTTGAGCTATAATCGGTAGCTCATCTGCACACATATGTCCGGAGTGAACTATATGATCTGCCTGAACTAGCTCATTTGGCCCAAAATGAGCTATAGGAGCTACATGAGCTACGCACGTTTTCAAAGCTTGAGCTATAATCGGTAGCTCAGCTGCACTTGTTTTGGAGGCTTGAGCTATAGTCGGTAGCTCATCTGCACATGTTTTCAAGGGTTGAGCTACTATAGGAGACAGGTGACCAAGCTCACGAGATGTCATTATATATGACAAATCTGGATCAAAGCTCGCGTGCGCGCGGACTTCCAAAACCGAGATATTTTGGAATATACCCGGGGTGTGATATAAGTCTCGTCCGGGATGTGGTGAAAGCCTCGTCTTTACCAAGACGATATTTTTATTTACGTTCCAAATATCTATTATTATATTTGCCATCCGACAATGTGCAGCATGATCTTCAGCGTTGATCACTCATAAAACTCCCAAAAGCAGAAGACCACGGAAACCAAGGAAACCTATGCGTACAGTCTAACACCCTTCTATGTCTGCTTCCCGCCAAGATTTATCCACAATACTCCATTTGTTGTCCTTGCTCCCTCCTTTTTCCCAATATGCACTCTTTACGTTCAATACTTAAGTCCTAAACCGCATCTAAGCTCCATCCCCACGCCATCGGTGTGGGTCTGTCATCCCCCCCCCCCCTGCTCCTCCTCGCTTCCTGGCGGCCCCTGAGCTGAAGTTTGAAGCGTGAAACCCTCCTGGAGATGGCGACCTGTGTGGTCACCGAGACGATTTGCAATAGGCGTTCGTTCACTATTGATACAAAAAGTCTGGCGGAAATCTCTCGACCAAGACGATACTTAAATTTACTTGATTTCAGTATCAGTGTGAGTTTGAAAACCAAAGAACGAAAAGAACATCGAAAATAAAGTTGACCAGGATGAACAAAAATAAATACGACTTACTTGATTTTAGTATGGGACGAAAAAACTTGAGTTAAGAAACCGAAAGCTGAACATTTTCTGCACAAGGTGGAAAAAATAGAATTTTCTAGATTTTATTCAAAGTGGAGTAAATGTAGGCCAAAGTGGGGGTGTTATATGCATGTTCGCCGGGAAAGAGCTACAATGAGCTGCGTACATGAGCTATGATCATGTTTTCCCGGGGTGAGTTATAGGCGATAGCTCATCTGCACATGTTTTCCCGGCTCGAGCTATAGGCGGTAGCTCATCTGCACATGTTTTGAAGGCTTGAGCTGTAGGCGATAGCTCATCTGCACATGTTTTGGAGGCTTGAGCTATAGGCGGTAGCTCATCTGTACATGTTTTGAAGGCTTGAGCTGTAATCGGTAGCTCATCTGCACATGTTTCGAAGGCTTGAGCTATAATCGGTAGCTCATCTGCGCATGTTTTCAAAGCTCGAGCTATAATCGGTAGCTCATCTGCGCATGTTTTCAAAGCTTGAGCTATAATCGGTAGCTCATCTGCACATGTTTTCAAAATTTGAGCTATAGAGAATAGCTCATCTACACACTTTTGCACAAGGTGAGCTATATGATCTGCCTGAGCTAGCTCATCCATCCCAAAATGAGCTATATGAGCTACATGAGCTTCACATGTTTTCCTAGGCTTGAGCTATAATCGGTAGCTCATCTGCACATGTTTTCAAAGCTTGAGCTATACACGACAGATGAGCTAGCTCATGAGCTGTCCGGGGTGTGGAAAAGTAGAAATAGGGACTTCTTGACACAGATATATACGATGGGCTACAGCATTAGTAGGTCGTTGAGCTGATCGTCCACCCGACATAGAACCGTCACCACAGCAACAACACTCGCGCGGAGATCCTGCGCATGGTGGTTCAACTGGAGTCGGCCTGGCTCGCAGGAGGCAGGCGTCCGTGCCTCGGGCTGTGAAACCATCAACAACTCTTCGCGTGAGATCGGCCGAAGCGACAACAACAACATCAGTTACTACAGTACGTACCCTTAGGACTGCTTCGTAAGCGAGTTGACTCGCTCGGTGACGTTGATAATACGTCGTTTGTTTTGACTAGACGAAGAGAGCTCACAACCCCGCTGCTGTTTCTGCGATAGGCTATCATCGCCCGTGAATGACTTTGAGAATGCCCCTGGTCAGTCTTGCGCCCTCGCTAAAGTGGTGACACGGCGCAAGCGGTGCGCCTGCGGTGCAGTTTGTTGCTCGTTCCTGTGCCTCATTTTCCCGGAAAAAAAACCCCAACAAAATCGCTCGTTCATTAAAACCTGAAGCGAGTACCTTACGTCGTAAGCGATTCAAGTTTTATGTTTTTTTGTACCGAAAAAACCGTCCTCACAAATACTGAAAAATACTCTCAATTTCGCTTTCTTTCCCCCCTGAATAAAAAGGTTCGTTTTGTTGGACAGCCCTCGAATCGGGGAACCAATTAATGTTTCTGAGTGATCAACGTCGAAGCTCAGGTGGCACTTTGTCGGATGGCACACAACCTTGCTCACTGAAAATAGGCAAGCAAATCGAGAAGCCTAGAAACCCAGACGCATGCTACGGTAAAGCTGCACCATTTTTTTTTTTTTTTTTTTTGGTTTTGGGTGGGGCGTGTAGAGCCGCTCAAGTGGCCACCCTCAGAAAAAAACATGGTACACCTGCATGCAGGCTACCGTAGCACGTGTCTGGCGACGCGTGCCACGGTAGAGATAGCACGTTTTGGCTGAATCGTTTTCTGAACGATCGGGCTCCTTAACCCAAATTCGTCGGACTTTCATTTTTGTGACGAATAATGTTTCAGGGTATACTTCGGTCACGAGATTTCGCATCCGGCAGCACTTTTATTTTCCTCCAAACTCGTTTTGTTCGGTGAGGTATGACGACCCTTAAGCGAGGAGCTCAGAAAAAAACATGGTGCGCCTCTATCGTAGCATGTGTCACTAATAGTAAGTAAAAAAACTGACTTTGGAGGAAAATAGACGTGCTATCATACCCGATAGCAAAATCCTGGAGGCCCTAAGGGCCCGTATTAACGAAGACAGCAAAAAATCAATTTGGAAAATAAAATCCTATTTGAATGTGATTTCGCAAAAAAAAAGTGGTTTGCGTCCTATGGGGAATAGTGAATTGCTCGTTCAAATATTTATGAAATCGAAAAAACGCAGCAAGCGTCACAGCGCCCAGGTGAAAAAAATCGACGAGAGGAGACGAGAGGGAAAGCATGCGTCGACGCGTGCGCGCCGCCGGCAGCATACTTTTGCTTTTGACCGCCCAGGCTAGGAAGCTATCGCTCTCAGGGTCTCCTGGGTGGGCGTAGGGATCCCTGGAACGCCACGGGCGAGACAGGGGCGGCGATTGTGTTATCGAAGTCTTGAGCGTATCATGCTGTTTTTGGGTCGATCGCTCGGTTTTTGATCGGGTTGGAGCATCGAGCTGGTTGAAAAGTTGGGATTGCGACCGCCATGATTGGTTTTGAGGCGCCACCGCCGGGGTACGCTGTGCTATTGTCTATAGGCGTGGGCGCGGCTGTTGTCCCGGTGGCCTCGGGTTGTGGTTCACGTGTTGTCGCCTCGGTCGTGGTCATCGATGCCACCAAGAAATGACCAGATTGTACCGGGAGCGTTTGCCCACCGTGGACATGCCGGTCCAAGTCGGGCCAACTCCTCAATTTGATTTGAATTCTATGAAAAAGAAGGTCCTGGGACCTTCTTGGTTTTTTCGTCCAATTCAAATTGATTAGACCCCAAGATCCTAATCTTTGATGCTGGTGCGTGTGTTGACCAATTAAAAGCGTATTTGAATTTTTTTTTCCGAATTGAATTTTTGCTGTCTTCGTTAATACGGGCCCTAAGCATACTACAGTAACTAAGTGCACAATGAAAATCATTGCATCGCAAAGGATGAAATTCAACGGACGATGACGCGTGCTACGATAGAGGTATGCGGTATGCCGTTTTTCGAATGACGGGGCTCCTTAACCCCTTAAGAACTGGTCCCACGAATTTGGGGGACAAACTACTTGGAATTAATGTAGGACGTGTTTTTTTCAGTTCAGAGTGGGTTTAACCCTTATAGGACTGGAGTCCCGTTTTGGGTACAAATCACTTGGAATTTGAGTGGTTTGTCCCCAAAACGGGACTGCAGTTCTAAAAGGGTTGACCCAAAATCCTCGGAGTTTCGTTCTCGTGTTAGCACTATATTTCGTTTTTGTGCGTAAGGCCACGGGATTGTCAATCGGGCATAACTTTTGCTTTCCTCTTCTGAAGACAGTTTTCGGGCGAGGTGTATATATATCGTACAGCTGCTCAAGTGAGCACCCTCAGAAGGCAGAAAATGCCCTGTATGCAGGTGCATCTCTACCGCCGTAGCATGCGATGCGTCCGATTTGGGGTTGAGGAGCCCCCCGTCCTTTGAGAAAACGTTTCTGCCAAATGACGGTATACCTCTACCTCTCTCTCTATCGTAGGTCGCATCCCCACCTTCCACATCCTCGTCTTAGCGTACCGCTGCATGCAAACAGCACCATTCTCAAGCGCTGCACGCATCCCGACTACTTGTATTCGCAGGGGGTGACTGCCGTGGCCGCTCGAGGGGGGAAGGGAGGGAGTGGGCGAAGGAGGGGACACCAGACAGCACAGTGCCACCGACCCGTGTACCGAAATGGGGTGCCTCTTCAGAGCGATTGTCGTAGGGGCTGCGGCTTGGGGCTGCATGATGTCGGCCTCACACGCGGTGAGGCGCGGCACATACATGTCGACTGTCGCTGTCGTTACCCCCACCTATGTACGAGTATTACGTATAGTTATGTTTGTGAAATTTTCGCACTTTTCGCAACTTTTCTCTCCGCGCGAGCGCTTTTCGGCAAAACGCTAAGTACCCCGACACGGGAGGCCCGGCCGGACACATTGGTCGAGGTTTGGGCTCGATCCGAGCTCTGTGGCTCGCGTGGCGGGCGCTCGACGTTTTTTTTCCCGCGGGAGTGGATAAGCCGATTTCCCGGGTTTTCTGCATGAGGCCGTGTTTAGTACGTACGTGCCAGCAAATAATCATGTTATGCTTTTGGCGTTTCCACGAGCTCATCGAGATGAGCACACAGGAGAGCCCAGACATACCACAGGTAGACAACAGAACATGCAAAGAGCACGACTGTTTTTTGTCCGTCATGCGTTTTTTTGTGTTTTTCTTGCCGGGAGCACAGTTGGGAGCAGGCAAGAACACAACAGCAGCACTGCAGAGAGCATGCTACAGCACAACCTCAATGTTACAACCCTGCTGACCAGCAGCACAGCAGGCATCACACCATGCATGCGCGTGCCATAAATCCGTGATGAACAGTAGTGGTGATTTGCGTTTGTTTGTCGGGGCCTGCTATCTTCCAAACTCGTGGTACCTGCAGATCGATGCTCATGTACGAATCTCTCCGCTGTCCCGAAATGTAAGCAACGTTTTTTCATTAAAAATATATACCAACTGTCCTTACACTCCCGGACAGAGAGGTACAACACTGCCTGTGCGCCTCGGAGACAGATCTGTTCTGTGCACTACTTTGTTGTTGCTTCGACTCGTTGCTTTCATAGGAGCCAGCAATCCATCACCAAACCACACCACCACGACCTCTCTCTTGCTTGTTACTGCTGTTGATGGGTTCCATGTGTCTTCCATGTGCCACGCGTGTGCCCTGCACATGCCGATGTATGAGAGCATATACCGGTCTTCGGGCGGTTTTACTCCAAAAACGAACAATATTTATTTCTGGAAAATAATCATATCATGTAAAATAATCATGTAACCGGACATTTCCTCTGTTTCCTTACGTTGTTTGGCATGCAGGTATGTATACAAGTACGGCTGTTATTTTTTTACAGCTATTCTTGTGCTATTTATTATGGAGCTTTATCTCTTTTAGCAAATGCCCGGGTACTCGCGAGGACAACTACAGCAGTACGTACGATTAGTACTCTGGGAATCTCTGTCATCACACGTGACGGGCACGAGTGGGTATCTTTAGGGCCCTCTGTAATTGTATGGCGTGTAGTATGTAATACTAAAACCCATGCATATATAATATATAGTTCTACGTATGATAGGCAGTTCAACTGCTGTAATTATTATCATAGTAGACACTAAAAAAACGGCGTTCAGTATGTACACCCGACTGAAAGCCTAACAAGAAACAGCTGATATGAGTACCCGGATATTGTTTCAGGGATTTGGCAAGTACTCGTTGGCCGCGAGCACTCGCAGGGATACAACTGATTTGTTGTGTGTACCGGCAGTTAGTTGTGTGTGGGTTTTTTTCGTTTCCTCCCTTATTTCGTTTGGAATGTAGTACGTATATACGAGTACGTGTTTCACCAAAAACGAAGTACATTTCGACCCCCACACAAATACCAAGTCGACTTCGATCCCGACACTAGACCACCCCCACCCATAAACGATAAGTTAATTTCGACCCCATCACTGAAATCAAGTAATGTTCGATCCCGACTCTAAAATCAAGGTTTTTTAGATGCCAACTCTAAAAATCAAGTTCATTTCGATGCCCCGACACAAAAACAAAGTCAATTTCGACTGACCACACGAACTCCAAGTCGATTACGATCCTCACACTAAAACATAACAATTTGGATCCCGACACTAAAACCAAGTCATTGTCGGCCCACCAACAAATACTATCAATAGCTCACTTTCGATCGAGACACTAAATACAACAGCAATTACGTATGATAAAGAAAGGAGTGAGATTTCACATACATCCATGTACGTTATAGGTTTTCTTTTCGTTTTGGCTGTGGCCTTGATTTTCTTCGGTTCGAGGATTCTTATGAGTGATAAATATTGAAGCTCATGCTGCATATCGTCGGGGGGCAAACGAAATAATAAAAGCCAACAAATGGAGTATTGTGGATAAATCTTGGCGGGAAGCAGACATAGAAGGGTGTTACAGTAGACTGTACGCATACGTTTCCTTGGTTTCCGTGGTTTTCTGCTTTCGGGAATTTTATGAGTGATCAACGCTGAAGATCATGCTGCACATTGTCCGATGGCAAAGATGATAATAATAATAAAAGCCGAGTCGATTTCGATCCCTTCTGAAATCAAGTCCATTTCGATCCCCCACACTGGAGCAAGTTAATTTCGTTCATTTCCTGCCCGCACACATAAAAAAGGCAATGCATACGAGGTGCCACCCACAAAAAAACGAGTCAATTTGGAACCCACACTGAAACCAAGTCATTTCCGGCCTGCTCACAAAAACCAAGTAAATTTATATATGTATATGTTGTTTGCTTTTCATGTTCGTCCTTGCGCCACTCCCCTAGGCACGTCCCGGAGGGGAACCTTGTATACCGTATATCTTTGAAAAGGCCGCAAATGCAGACATTGTTTGCAACATGCTCCGTACCTCACTGGCAAATTAGACTTGGAAGTATGTTGTTGCCGGAGCTTTACAAACAATCGCATGGCTACGTACAGTATGCATATCGCGCAGTAACCAAATAACGAAATTGGTCCAGACCTGCAAATTATCAGGGAAAGTCACCCGGCCGAGGGCTGGAACCAATGTACTTGAAACTAACCCTGCTACTGCACCTGTTTCTTGGTCATTTTATGATTGTACTTGTTTTTGTCTGGACAAAAAAGGCAAAACTGCTGGCCATCCAGAAGCAGAAAACGATGTTACTTCTCTCGTGCCGCCTTCTTTTCAACGCTACTGCTGCTGCTGCAACTAACTGTTGGATCTCTCTTTAGAATCTACCCGGGGCTGCGAAAACGTGGTGCTGCAACTAACTGTTGGATCTCTCTTTAGAATCTACCCGGGGCTGCGAAAACGTGGTGCTGCAACTAACTGTTGGATCTCTCTTTAGAATCTACCCGGGGCTGCGAAAACGTGGTGTAATAGATATGATATATATATCGAAACAATATCGGTAACCGTCTGTTTTCGGCAGCAATGAGTTTGTTTTTATTTTATGAATCCAGTCAAATATATACGTCGAAGTACATTCCTAACCGTTTTGATTGCTCCCCCCCCACCCCGACTGCTCCGTCTCGAAAGGGATGCGTGGTCAATGGTCAAATGACTAAGGCAAGCAACAAATGAGTACGCGCCCCCCCCTCCTACCCCGACATACATATCAAATGGCTAACCGTGCAAATTTTGTTCCCCCCGTGCTTCCTTCAGAGTCTTTTCCGATTCCTCACCGCAAGGGCGAAGTTTCGATAGACACATATTTGCTACGAGAGGGCTGCATCTATTGATGCGTTTCCTGGGGCTCCTCGCTTGATTATAGTTAGGATCTCTATACCTGCAGTAGTCCAAACCCCCATTTTGAGAAACCAAGAAAGCGAAAGTGCAACTCCCGATGGTCTATAGGTACCCAAGGCATGTCGTATTGTAAAAAACCACTATAATAAAGGTGTTCCAACCATGTTGGATAGTTCTTCGGGTAAGGAGGCAGGGCACTCAAAGATAGTTTGGCTGAATAGAACGACTCCTGTCTATCGTACGTGTCATAGCACGCGTCTTTCCGGCCTCTGATGGTTTGTGTAGAAAAGAGGAGTGCTTGTCGTGCTTATGTTTGTTTCGCCACACCCTCCCCGTCGGCATGTTCTGCTTTCGTCCCCCGCTGGTGGCAGCTTTATGCGGCGAGTCCAGCAGATGAACCGCCTCGCTACTGCACAGGTGAGAACTGCAAAGTAACCGTCGATGGCAGTGTCGCCCCCCGCAATGCCCGGTATGTTGGTTTTATAGCATAGTCCACTGGCCTACTCAATCACGTGACTAAGTGGTTCAGCAGATGACGATATGACCAACAAAATATGTACTTCGGGGTTCGATACATCCCACCGTGCTGCATTGTTCTCCGGGGCACTCCCCTGGCCACGTACTAGTATCCAGGGGTATGCTGTAATAACCGTTCTTGGTATCTCCAGCGCGTACGCTCGAAAAAAACAAATATGAAGGAAGGCGATAATCGAACCCGCTGCACATCCTCTGTTGGTTATATAGTATATTCCCCTGGCCCGCGGCAACTTGTGGTACACCCGCATGTATGATCGGTATTCCTGCATTCCTGATCGTAATCCATTGAATATGCTATAGACCGTGGCTGTGTTGTGCCGTATACTACTGTATTTAGACGAGTATACAAACTTCTGCAAGATACACGTAGAGTCGTAGTCGTCGTAGTGACTGCACGTATGAACGTAGCCATCGATTTCAACGTCCGTATTCCAATACGACCCCGTGATGGTATTCGTTGTCGTGCTGCTGTTACGTTGCATTCCTCAGTTGGGGACGCAGAAGTTTGATCGGTACGCCTTGTTTCTTTCAGGTTATGTCTCTCGGGCGTTTAGTTCAGGTTTTGTCTTTTTCTGCCGATCACGTTCAGCACGTACTTTATAGTCGAAAGAATGCGCAATGGAAGCTTCATCATCGTGCCCCTCTCGAAACCGATCGTCGCGTGATCTACTCTCAGTGTTGCAAAACTGCGCGGATTTAGTGAGCAAAATGGTTTCACGCTCTGCCTCACAATGGACAACATAATATATCACCCGACACCGTCTTTCTGTGCATATTTGGCCCCTACGTACGTTAGGTTGTGTTAGTACTGCGCAGCTACGAGTGTCTTGCTTCAGTAGGGGTAGCACCGATTTGTTTTTTCCAACCCTCCTTACGTGAGCTGTTCACGTACGTAACCGAAATACTGACGTTCAGAAAAGCCAAAAGTACAATCCGTTGAACAATCCCCAAGCCTTCGGACAGCACGAATACTGTTGTAAAACAAAAACAATAGTGGCATTCCAATGAATTTGGGAGCTAAGGAGCATATCAATAGTCAGCCGGAAACTTTTGTTTGGCCAAAGCGTGCAACCTCTGTCGTACTAGTAGTTCCACTATCCGTCGAACCTTACGCCGATTTTCCCGGACCCTTGCTTGCTGTTTTGGCGCGATGTATGACGCCCATGCCGTACCCTTTCGCGCCCGCAGTATTCAACCACCTCATAAAGAGTGGGGGTTCGACATTGAAGAAACAACTGTATCAAAGCTGCCACAGGGACCGTGCCCATGCGCCAGGTGATGCGTGTGGTTGGCTACACATGTTCTCGGCGCTTGATTCCGCCTGATCCTTTCGACAGAGTGTACGGTTTTTTTCCCTGCCCGCTTGCGTCGACAGCCTTGTCAGTCGAACCGCGACAAGTGCCAGTGGGATGTGTAAGTACCAGGTAAATTTTATGAAGAGTTTTTTTCCCTTGAAACACCAAGAGCAAAAACGGCTCGCGCTTCGCGCTCACGCGCCTCAAAATTTGGTGAGTTTACAGCCTTGTTAACGTCAATTCATATCATACGGCCATCTCCAGTATATCTCCAATGCGGAACAGCGCTGGGACTGAATAAGCTTTATTGTAAACTGTAAACGGCGGCTTACTCGTCCCCCGGTATACCATATAGGGGTTGCAGCTGGTTTTTGCGTCCTGAGGCAACATTTTCCGACCGGTTTTGGGCTCCTCAAGTGAACAGCTGGCGGTTACTCGTAGCATGATAGTTTTAATAAAAATAGTAACTCGTACCAGGTAGGTAGTACAGTAGACAAAAGTGTGACGATATGAGCTTGGTCCTTGAAGCGGTTCGTGTACTATGCGTACCATGCCGGAAACTTAGTTTGTGACGAACTCGTTTAGGGTCTACTTGTACTCTGTCTGATCTACCTACGAGTGAGTAACCCTACTATTGATATACCCGAATAGACTGGTACATTGTTCCTGAGACAAGCGTAGATAAGAGTTGCTCGGGTTGGAGAATAAACGTTTTTGAAGCCATGTTTCGGGTGACAACATGGAACTCCTCATGTGAGGAGCTCAGCAAAACAATAAGCCACCATCCCTAAAAGGCATTGCGCGGCCTGTATCAGGTCTTGTCTCCGGGGATCATTTTTCGACGCCGGCCTCGCGGTTTGACGCAATTCACAACGCTGCGGTCATCGTGGGACCTTCTGAAATGGTCAGGTGAGACTCCTCACTCCACCAGACGTGTGCAATCCGACGCGAATCGACGAGGGGAGATATAGGGCTGAAGGTTTATCGCGATGAAATAATGAAGGCACGACACCGTATACAGGGGGGGGGGGGGGAGCCTGCTGTGTGGCCGCGGATCTGAGTTACGAGAGTGCATAGGAGGGAGAGAGAGAAACTAAGGGGGCGAAGATACTACGCCACGAAGAAGAAAGAACAAATCGAAAAACAAAAAACGAAACGACGTTTTACAATAGAGGTATCGCTTTCTGGCCGAACCGGTGACTGATGCCACTCAACCAGCTGATGTATTTATAACCCGACATCATCGGAGCCACATTATTAGTGTTTTAGAGTACGTTAGGTGCTATCTATGATCCTGTTCTTCGGGTTCGATCATATTTCTCGAGGTCATATGTTCGAGTGAGGTTGTTGGAGCTCCTTAAGTGACCACCCTCCAAAGCAATATAGGTACACCCCTCTGCTACCGTAGCATGCGCATTGCGTCTCACACACGGTTTGTTATTATCTAAAAATGCACAGACGACATCATCGACCCGGCGGGCTTCTGGCGGCTCCTGTAGCATGCCTAAACAGTACCTATCGCTATCGTACCCTTCTAAATTGCGTGCTCGAACAGAACCCCGTGGCTGTGCTCTGTCTTCGTGCCTCTAATACAACCTTCCGTGACTGCTGCTCCTTCCTCCGGCCAATATCGAATACGCCCACGCATTTCTTCCAGGGAGGCCCTGGAGGCCATCGGAAGGGACTGTGAATACTTCACGATGCTGAGGAACCCTATCGATAGACTAGTTTCGTCGTTCTACTATTGTCCTCGCGATCACGACGTCCAAGGCCGGCCGCGGAAGGTACGACACACGGCTTGCTCGCGTCTCTACAGGAGTTACTCTCCAGACGCGTTGTTAGGGGAGGGGTAACACCTGACGTTTCCGGGTCATATATACCTGACCCAAAACTGAACTTCGATAAAATGTGTAGGCTGAACTCGATATGGAAAATCGACGCGAGCGACGGTATAAGTGATGACCTTTTTTTTCGGAGGTGATGATAATCACTTGATTGGAGTTTAAAAGCTCTGTACTTCACGCCCAAAAAATGGGTTTTGGAGGAAACCAAAAGTGAGATTTATGTACCCGATGAACATTCCCATACTCCCTAACTATACAACGAAAAACATTCTAGCACAAAGTTGAAATTCCTACGATGTTATGGTTAAGGAACCCCGTCGTTTCGAAAACGTTTCAGCCAAAAACGTGCTACCTCAATCGAAATGATTTATCACGCGTGCTAACGAGCACTGCTTTGTTGTGCAACACTAATGAGAGGGAAGTCGGGTAGTTCGGCAGTTGAGGATCTCCGCGAATCGTGAAATATTTCGGTTGTGTAAAGGTGCTAACCCTACCGTAGCAGTGGTCGCCAGGAGCAACGGAGGCATGCCTCGTCAGGGATGGTGTGCACTAACTATTCCATGAGGTTCCTCGTTTGAGGGGCTACCGTGACAGGTGCTGCCATAGAAGGGGTCACTTGGGAGTAATTTCGCCTTTCGCCGCTCAGAGCCACTTTCCCGAGTGACTACACTGTACTCCATTCGTCCACTGGTCCTGAAAAAACAATCTAGCGGATTGATTTTACGACGTAAATACCCCTACGTATGCAGCCAAAGTTTCTAACATTACGCTGACACATGCTACGATAGAGGTGCACCATGTTTTTTCTGAGCTCCTCACGTAAGGAGCGTCATACCTTACTGAAAAAATGATTTTGGAAGAAAATAAAAGTGTTGCCGGATGCGAAATCTCATGACCAAAGTATACGCTAAAACGTTATTCGTTACAAAAATGAAAGTCCGACGAATTTGGGTTAAGGAGCCTGATCGTTCAGAAAACGATTCGGTCAAAAAGTGTTACCTCTACCGTAGCACGCGTCCGCTGCGCCAACAAACTACATTTTCAATTCCATTTGTTTTAGAGGTACATAACCACTCACTCGCTCGCTTGGCAAAATGGCGGCAGCGAAGATCACCTACAGCTAGTAGCACCAATAGACGCATGCGGTGATAGGGGTTTCCATATGTGGCCATTTATTGTTTTTCTGTCTAGCGGGGATCTTCAACCGAAAAACTACCCAACATCGTTTTCGTTTTCGTACAATCATTGTGTTTCGTAATGTGTCTAAGGTTATACATGGCTCATCGGGTTGGTCATATACGAAGTAATATACGTTGTTACTTTTCTCTCGAAGTTAGTTCTGAGCGGAGCAGCGAACTCCTCCAAATAAGAACCTCGCAGAAAAATCCCCATTCACTCCCCTACCGTAACATTGCATCGGTAGCACCAGTCCTTGGCATCGTATGAACTCGGCGAGTTGCAAGTTAACAACAATTCCAGATTCATTCATGAAAACAAACAGAAGAAAAAAAAACAATCAACTTGCATAAAATGGTTCGTCAAAACAAAATTGCGAAAACACAGTTGTTCGATGTACCTTAACACTAAACCTGACTCTGGGATGGATGAAAGGGCAACCCGGTGAACGATGCCCATGGCCTGTACTTTCTCTGTGTGTAACACACCTTATGTACAACGAAAAACAATCGTAAAATAAAAGGGCGATAGTGGGTATATACGTATATTTCCTCCGGGGGAAAGGGTCGCATCGGGCAAAGAACAGCTCGGCCAACACGTCCTACATCAATCGTGGCCCGCGTGAAGATTTTTTTATGGTGCTCCGGTAGGGCGGGCTACCGCTGGTTTATATCGTCTTCTGAATAAGTGCGCTTCACACTACTCGTGGCTCAAGTACGACTGTAGCCAATTATTGGATTTTCCCCTGGCTTGTGTTGCTGTGCTCTCGTACCCGGTACGTTGGTACTTTCGCGTGCCTACCTTGTTTCTCTCTGTATCACACTCTGTCTCGCGCTCTCTGACCGCATGACCTGTAGCTTTCCAGGATGAAGGAGCAGGACAGACGGTGTAAAGTAAAGACAACACACACACTCCTCCCCCCCCTTATATGAGTCATCCCACGGTAGGGGAGCAGCAGAATTGTCTGAGCTCCTCACATGAGGAGCGCGATATCTCACCCGAAACATGACTTCGGAACCATTTGTTCGCACAACCCGACCAAACCTCCCAATGCTGTAGTCCAAAAACAAATATGCCAGTAAAATAATAATAGTATCGGGTGGTTACTCACGCGAGGAGCACAAGACTCATCCCACGGTAGGGGCGTAGCAGAATTTTCTGAGCTCCTCACATGAGGAGCTCAATACCTCACCCGAAACATGACCTTGGAGACATCCGTTCGCGCAACCCGATCAAAACTTCCAATGCGGTAGGGTAGTCCAAAACGAAACGTACCAGTCAAATGATAACAACAGTATCCGGTGGTTACTCACGTGAGGAGCTCAGCCGGCCAGAAAATAGTGAGCCAAAAAGTGGTACCCCTACCATGGGATTGCTCACAACCGGTCAGAAAATGTTGAGCCTAAACGTGGTACCCCCTACCGTGGGATTGCTCATATATCTATAGAAATACAAATAGGGTTATGTGAACCTGTGTCGGTCGTTAGTTGTGAGTGGACCGTATGACAGCTCTTCTTTGTGGCGAACGGCCCAACTTTCGACCGACAGCTCTTCGAAGTACCGCTGTATCCGGTAGTTTTGTTTCAAGATTTGAAAAAATACGTCGTCAGCTGTGAGTAGTGAGTAGGTTTCATTAGCTTTGTCACTTGTCCCTTTTTGCTGACAGCAGCACGACTGACTGGTAGTCGCAACGGCGACACTGAGCTTCGGACGACAATGCAGACAAAGCATCACGACAACAAGACAAGAACACGGAGGGAAGAGGAAAGGCCCTGCTCTGCTCTGCTCTGCTCTGCTCTGCTCTGCTCTGCTCTGCTCTGCTCTGCTCTGCTCTGCTCTGCTCTGCTCTGCTCTGCTCTGCTCTGCTGTTCTGCCTGCTTGCCTGCCTGCTGCTGCTACTGCTGCTGCTGCTGATACTGTTCTTCTGCTTGCTCCGTGTAAGCATCTGCCGTGATGTGCGAACGCGGCACCTACCACTTGCGTTTGTTTCTGTCAGCAATGAATGACAGCCATACAGCAAAACGTATGCATACTTTCAAGCAAATCAACGCAAGACAGACTATCACAAGAAAAAACGAACATGGGGGCAAGGGGAGAGGTCCTGCTCTGGTGCTCTGCTCTGCCTATGTCTGCTGCTGCTTGCTGCTGCTGCTGCTATGTGCTGCTGTACGAGTGTGTGTGTCTGTACATACAGTAGCTGCTGCTGCTGCTGCTGCTTTGTTCAACCACCAAGTATGACATTGAAAAAAACAAAAACTATTTGTTCCTCACTTGACATCATACATATCGACTCTTCCAATATGATAAGAAGGATATCTAAAAACCTGTTTGTGCACCCAGCTGGGTGAAAAATTATTGTACACCCAGCTTGCTATTATATACCTGGTAGATTATGTTGCGTACTCGTAGTGCAACAAAAGCCCTGATCCAACGACCGATACGTGGGAGGACTGTTCTCGTTTCGCGCTCTCGGTTTACGGTTCGCGCTTCGCGCTCACGGCCTCCGGCTACTAGTATTTCACGGAACAACTCGTTTATTACTGTGTTGCTGCTGTACAGGTCTATCAGGTATTAATAGTGCTGTAGCGTAGTGACTTGCCCGGCGAATAGCTTGCTGCTTTTTGCACTTCCCGTCTGCGCAAGAGGCACGCTTTTTTTACTATTTTTACAGGAAATTCGCAGGAAATCCTCTGTAAAAACTTGCTCCTAGCAAGTCAACAAGTGGTACCCGTGCGAAGTACCTTCTGGGGTACGAGTAGCATACACATACAATATGTACACCGCCCCTATGTACGAGGGCAGAATGTCTTCGTTGTGTCTTCGGGTCTGATGAACAAAGCAGGTACACATTGTCGACTCGTCCATGGACCACTATAGACCTCAGGGCATAGGTTGCTGTTCTGTATTGTTTGTTGCTGCTCTGTTACTGCTGAGGTACTGCGTACGGGGGGGCGCAACCTTACTACTATACGTTTCTTGCTTCGCCCGCATTTAGACGGTTTGATGTAGGCTATATTTTAATGTACTGTACAATGTTTAATCATTGTGGCCACGCTAATCCCCCGTACGACTGCACTTTTCGGCGGACTAGTCCAAACCCAACTACAAGCAAATTGTATTCGTGCAAGAGTCAACTCCCATCTTACAAGCACTCCGAAGGAAAAACTTGTGAATGTATACACTTTTATTTATAAATTTACATACTGCATATGATACAATGTTCCCCTTCGGGATGTTGGTCACTTCAAATCCCGGGGGTGTCGCAAGGTGAAAACAGATCGCACATGCTTCATAGCTTAATTTTTAGAGCAAACCTGTGGCATAGACTGTAAAAGTAGTAGCGACGGCCATTCCTAACGAAACAACTGTCACAAGATGATATGGTATCTGAGGTACAGGGGGCTCCCGGTGTTAAGAAACTTCAGTTTGGTATCCAGGCTCAACGACTTGTTTTGTTTCTGAAGTCGTTCTAATTATTTTTTGTGGGATTTAAAGGCGATCCCACCGTGGTACTGTAGTTATCACGGCTGTACTGCGCTGTACAGCTGAGTATACAGAAGATAATTATGACAGAGCTGTTGCCCGACGAGTCCCGCCCCGGTCCTAGATAAGAGTATTCACTCGTACGTAATACCGTTCGGGCGGGTACCCTGGTACGCGTTTAGCAGCCGAGTACTCGTCTAAGGGTGCCCGTCGAACAGCTGGATACCTGGGTGCCCTGGGCCCAACTTCTCGGCGAGTATGAAGTGTTATCCATACCCGTGACGGGTATTAGCGGCTTTGTTGTTTTTAATCGCTGCTGTGAAGCGCGGGTGATATTAAAATCAGAGGGGGAGATTTTGCTGGAATCGCAAACATCAAACACACACGCATACACAATGGAAGACAGAACACAGCAAAGCAGTAATCGTTGTTCGTAGCTGTCACAACTAAATCTGCTGGATTCCTCCTGCTACTCGTAGCTGTTTACTACGGGTCCGGCGCACGCATACAGGACACAACAGCCGCCACAAGGGCAACAATCTGAACAGCGGCTACTGCGTGTTCTGCGGCTTCTTCTGGTGTACTGCTTTGCTGTTCGATAAGTGGAGCCTTGGCTGCTTTGTAGTTTGTAGTCTAGACTAGAGACATGTACCCGTAAAGCACAGCAGCAGTAGTACTACTACTGTACCAAAGTACTCGTAATCGTACGTGTGTAGATCGCCCTATCGCTCGTAGATAGAGAGAGCTAGATAGGATATGCATACTGCTGTACATATATACGTACTGGTAGATCTGTGCATGCATGTGTACTCGTACGTAGATTCCAAAATATTGGAACCAAATTACAAATTTACATAAAATGAGCCTGTAAATATTAGAGCGTCTCGTACAACTGCTACTACTGCTTTTCGCAGCCCAGACAGAGCAGACGCATGCAACATGGTATCAACTACTGCTGCACGACGCTTGATGTGTGCCTCGTTCGATGTCGGTGTGGTCCTTGTTTCTCGTGCGTGGTGCGTGCTTTGTGTGTTTCGTTCATACGGCGGGTCAAAAACGAACCATCAAAGTTCATACGGATGAAAAAACAGTCGTACGGCAGTTTTATCAGAGTAGTTGCGAGGCGGTGTCAAGCCGGAATGTCTCCCCTGAGCCATTTGCCAGAATTCGCGACTTTGAAAGCCCAGAGCACGCCCCGCGGGTGTCGGCCGGGACCCGCACTTGCGCCGTGGCGTACACGCGGTCCCCCTGCGTGCCCCGCAGCTGAAAGCGCGAGAAAAGACCCGCGGCCAGAGATGAAAAGTGAAAGTATTGCGGGAAAATGTCCATTTGGTACCTATACATATAATGTGCCTTGGAGGAGGTGGAACCTATTCAAGTCTTGAATTCGTGCGAAAAATATAATACCACAATAACCCGTAAAGTAATTACATGTACTTCACCCACCCACGCTCATTTTACATCATATATAACCGAGTCGGTGCTGCTGTAGAGAGAGACACATTTGCAGTAGTATACAAGTACGTACTATTATTGCCGCTGTCATGAGACCAAGTTGAAGATTTCCTGTTCGATGCCTTTGAAACAAAAAGCTGGTTGTCGGCATTCTCATCTCTATTTCTTCAACCGTGCGCTCCACCCCCGACGAAAAAGTGGTGCGGCGATTCTATCAGCACGCAAGAGTCGCTCCAAGTTCGTTTGCTGGAATATGCAGAGCGAGACTGGGGCAACAGAATGTTCTTGGTGATGACGCCCCCGTTCATCTGCGATGCCAAGTTCGAATTGTGCGAGCGAGAACACGCGGTGAGTTCGTTCGAAACGAAAACGAAGCGCCCACACGCACCAACTTTATTGGGCACCGCGTATGGTGTATCCTGGCTGCCCTATGATATGAACCCCACGTAAGCCAACTCACGATATGGCCAGGCTAAAAAACCTTGAAATGGTTTAACTTGTCGTATTTACCGGTGCGAATATTTCTCATTTGAGATGTAAACCACACGCACCAACTTTATTGGGCACCGCCTATGGTGTATCCTGGCCGCCCTACGATATGAACCCCACGTAAGACAACTCACGATATGGCCAGGCCAAAAACCTTGAAATGATTTAACTTGTCGTATTAACCGGTGCGAATATTTCTCATTTGAGGTGTAACAGTCAGTCACAAAATATTGAGCAAAACCAAATGTAGCACCTACCTCGGGATAGGTCTACAGTAGTGACCGTAACATGCGTCGACTGAATAAGGTATATGTGGCAGCCATCGCTCTCCCAGGCGGGAAACACACGGCAGGCGTTTGCCACCCACGACTGAAAGCATGGCAGCGCAGACCTTTGCAACCAAAAGCGTGATGTACAAAAAATCCTCTTTCTAATTTGATCTCATCGAGTTTTTTTTGTTTTCTCTTCCCTCATGTGAACCCCCCTCGCCCGTGCGTGGTCGTCGATCACACCCCACTGCTGCCTGCCGCTCGCAGCGAGAAAAGGCTCTGATGCCACAAAACATAGATACCGCGGAGGGCTGGTCGCTTTACCAGGACATCATGGTGGGTGTGGGATGTATTGGTTAAAATAATTATGTGCTTCAGCATTCAATGGGCAGTGATATGACATATAAAACCCGTAAGTACGCGCGATCGAAGTAATACACTCAGCTAGAAAATGTGAGTTTCGACGAAATCCTCGATTTCACAGCTGTTGTTTAATTAAAAATATATATATATAATCCCCCAGGGGCGGGTCGGGAGGTCGAATCTCGCCGATTTCCTAGTGATTTTATCTAGTGAGCGCGCTGGAAACAATGTGAATGCTTCATGACATATATGTGCTACCCAGTCATAAATCACACGGCCTGAGAATGCACACTAAACAATAATGCGACGCAAAAAATATTAACGACCGACGATTTTTGGGTTAAGGAGCCCGATCATTCGAAACATATTTCAGCCTAAAAGAGTGGTCTACCTCTAGCGTAGAACGCGTCTCTTGCGAAAATACCAAGTGCAGAAAGTGTGCAGCGAGTGCGCGCACACTTCGACGCGAGCCCGCGCGCGAAAAAAAGGCCTGCCGAAACACTTCCTGGGAGGAAACTGAAGGCATGAACCGGACGTAGTCGGGAGGGGGAAGCAGTGCCGGATAGGTTCACCAAGGATCTCTGAGTTACGAAAAAGAAAAGGGAGCAGCTGGATAATTGGGGCGAATGTAATGTATGTAGATGACATGGAAACAAGAAAACAAGAGAACCAATGTAACTTTCAGAGGATGTTGTTTTGGACAAACGTGGATAAAGGCCAGAAGAAGGGAAAACAAGACAAACCAATATGGGTTAATGCGACTGCTACTACAGTACTGCTTCTACTGACGGTATATTAAACATTTCGTCTGAACGGGTTCGCCGAAGTATGCACGTTATCAAAAGTCGCTGATCGTGAAACCTTTCCTGAGGCGTGATTTGATAGGGGTAGCACATTTTTCCCATAACATGTTTGGCTACAGGGGGCTCCTCGACTCAGGAGCCAACTATGATGGGGGGACCCTAATAAATAGAACCAAGTATTGTTAGTGAAAAAATAGTAATCTACAGGTCTTTCTTTGCACCGTAGGTCCTGTTTTCTATGGCCCCCCGAAGTAATGTTGTTCGGGTACAGCTATGTGTTTACGATGATAATCCGAGGCTGGCACGGGATCGTTCGTCGGGTGTCGTTTTAATGTGTATGTCTCAAAATCTGCCTTCGGGTGAGGTACAAAGCTCCTTAAGGGAGAAAGTGACCCTCAGAAAACAAAAAGGTAAATCCCACCGTAGTAGCACACGTTCGACTTAGCAAGCTCTGTGGCGCTGGATTGCAGTCGTTAGAGATACGGTACGACAAGAAAAAAAAAACGTGCTTTTCTCTCGACATGCGTCCCTCCTTTTGTCCTGCCCGCTCTGTACCCCGTTTATTCTTTTCCAGGGATTATTATCTACGTACACGGCGGTGGGCATATTCGAAGGTATGTTCCGAGCATTCTCTTTTACTATACATATACACATATACCAGATATACCAAGAAGGGTTGTTCATTTTGCTGGGTTCCATGGCTGACTGGAGATACGATACGTCTGCTGTACGATAGGAGGTCTGCCCAGATATTCGCTGGGTATCGCGGTGTGGCCACTGGGGGCGGGTGGCTATGAAAATTCACCCAAAATTAGACGCATTGATATTTTCGATTGGCTTTGCGTAAGCGTCACTCCTCTGAGGGTGCGTGTCGCGAAGTAAAAAGACATGTACAAGCTTAAGCGTGCAAAGGAATGCAGGAGACAGTCGGCCGAGAAGCCTTGAGCGGCTGCAACACAATGAACTCGAAGTGACCCCTCCCTCTACCGTACAGCAGGACTCTGCTGCAGGTATTGGAGTAGGTGGGTGGCGAAGTTTGGACAACGTTTCGTTGACTAATGTGGTGTCAACACTACGCGCGAACACAATTCGAGCCATAAACGCGCTCCAATCAGATGCAAAGGCGTGCAGAGCTCAGCAGTACCCCGTGTAAGCAACGATAGGTGCATACCTTGCGGGAGCGTTGCGGCAAAGACGGAGGCTTCGGGAAACTCGAACGAGATTCCTGCATTTCGTATGAAGTCGAAACATTACAAGCTCGTATCTATAATCACTCCTCCTACAGTAGTAATAACCGGGCGACAGGGATACCACGGCAGTTTGGCTGGCCACTGTCGGGTCAATATGCTGCTGCGAACAGGTTGCTCCTGTTGTCAGGGCAGACATTAGGAAAGCATTTTCGCCCTTTTGCAGATGTTCGCAAGATACCATAGAAACCTCAGAAGTTTTGACAAACATGGTTGGTGTTCGGGACCTATGGATCTCGATGTATCCAAAACGTCACAGGTGCATCGTTGAATTGTACGCTCTCTCGTCTTCGAGTCGCATAAAGTTTGGAATGCGCGTTGAAATCATACGCAAAATTCGAGGTATAGTTAGGACGAAATAAAGTGCAGCACATATCTACTTGTTTAAGAACCCGGAAAGCGGGTCCAGGCTGGACCTCTTAATTGAGAATGAGTGAGTTCTACGCTGCTATAACTTCAGTACAACGACTCCCGAACTTACTATTTCCTGCAAATATCAGCATGCTTTTCTTGTTGCCCAGTTTGTTAATGGGTGTCCTGTGCTGCTATGCTAATGCTTGCTTTCGCAGTTTTACCGCAGCTCGATGCGCTCAGCCTGTGCCTGATAGTCTCCAGCATTCAATGACGTGAAATGATGTCTGGGTCAAAGAGCCGAAACCTGTTTCCCGAGGACACCGCATGCAACACGAACCCGAAGACCGCTACGATGAAAACGGCCACCTTCATGTTATCGGCGGTGCTCGCACGTTCGATCTATCTGACAGGGCATGGGAGAGGCGCGCCTGAGAAACTCGACTGAACCGCGATGGTAGAAAAAGTTGTGTTTTTTCATTGGTTCAATGCGTCCTTATTGTTCGGTCACGTGTGAGACAGCAAGCACTCTTGCCTTTCCCCCCGTAGCACAAAACTCCTAAACGAGAACCGTCCCGCCTTTCTGAAGTGTCTGCATACACCGATCCTTTCCCCTTTACCCGTTCTCCTTTCGCATTTCGCCCTCTGCCTTGCCACGCGCCACTGCACTGTAGAACGAGAGCTGTCTATGCGGCTGTTCAACGCGAAGGTGACAAGCCCAGTGCGTGATTGGGACGCTAACCTAGCAGTGAACGCCGGTCCCGAATCTGCGGTACGGGAAGAACTCCTGGACTGGGCTCGTACGAACGTAAGGCTGCGCGCTATTCTGGCCGCGGACCTGATGCTCTACGACTACGGCGTCGCCCTCTTCCGGCAGCAGACAAGCGTCACCCTAGGCGTGGAGTGGACGTGATGAAACGCTCAACTGTAGGCTGTGATGTGTTTATATTGTAAAATGTTGTTCTCGGGGCGAGGCCATGGTGACGGACGTTCGAGTATCGTCCTGTAGAATTTGGCTATTCGGGTAACAGATTGAGGCCCGTCAGTATGCACGATTTCAGGCACTGAGTCCAGTTACATATTTATGTATGCTCCGAATGTGGTTTTAGGAGACCATGAACGATCCTGCCAAACAAAAGATACCAGATGCGGTAATGCAGCAGTACCACATGGACGTTGGTGCTCATGCTCAATTCTTTGATGGACAGTCACTACGCACGAAAACAAGTATACGGGCGTCTTCGTTCGGACATTCCATCAAACGTATTATGCCGCGAAGCTCCAAGTTCAGTAGTTCCTCTTCGCTGTGCGGCATATCACATGTTCAACTTGCCTTGATTAGGACGTTGACGGTCATGCAGGCCATCTTCTGTATGTAGCTTGCCATCATGATTACCAGGGATTGTTGCGGTAGCACGGACTGTCGACCAGTGCAGCAGCCCGTAGAGTACACATATCTTTAGTGGGTGCGTTTTCCCGATATCAAGTGTGACGACCACGCCCACTTCTTCACTTCACGTAGTACCCTTTTCGTTTTCTTATCTTGATCTTTCAGATCAGCCTTCTTTCCACAATGTAAACATAAGCGCCTACAGTAGTTGTCAAACAATCAAGCTTTTCTTTATCGCAAGTGATCTTCACAGACACGTCGGTGCCACCTCGGCATCTCTCTTCATAGAGACAGGGCCTCGACATGCGTGCTTATTTCAGGCTATGAGCCGCGACATGCGTCATTATTTTTTGTTATGAGCCTCGACACGCATCATTATTGCAGGTTATGAGCGTCGACACGCTTTATTATTTTTTATTATGATTCATCCGCGACAATATTTTTGTTCTGCTACACGGACCTGCATGATTGGTTCCATTTGTGTTTTCTGCTTTCCATTTTACGACCGCTTGCATCGCGCAGGCCTCAATATCTTGTACCATTTTGTAATTATGCATTTCTGAGATCAGGTTTCAACGCCTTAAGCGTTACTCTAGCTACTGGCCTCCATCACGTGGGCGTAATAACCTATAGGCGTTGAGGCCCATACCTGGGCGTTGAGGCCCATACGTGTCTATTTTTTGTGCAGTTTACCAGGCACGAGTACGAGTCTACGAGTAGCTTTGCTGAATATTCTGTCACACGCAGTGTTTGGCGAGACTACGAGCTCACCGCTTCGTTGTTCGGTATTCTACGGTAGGAAACAGTTCTCCGCATCATTTCAATTTACAGACTTTTCGGTGGGTATGTTGTGGGCGCACAGTCTATTGCGATGTCTATTGTCCAAGGCATGATGAGCAGAAATGACATCTCAAAACAGTTTCATACGAGGTATTTATTAAGACGCGGCCAAACCTTTTGTCCGAGAGATCTCAATAAATGGGCGTCCGCCGAAATATGTTCCCTGGTCAAATCCATTAATATAATGCGACATGAACCAATTGATCCGGCAATTCAAATCGATGAGCAGCCTCATAAACCCTCTGGTTTTGCAAATAAAATTAATTGCATCCTTATGAATCCATTGATGTGGACAATTCCAATACAGCATACAGCGTCCGGAATCAATTGACCGGCAATAATTTATCTGGCAGAAGATTGTCTGTTAAACGGAATTGCCTCGTGTACAATTTATTTAGAAGGCTGTGTCTGTTTGGCATTGTCTGTACAATTAATTTAGAAGGCTGACTATTAAATGGAATGGCCTGGACCATTTATTTAGAAGGTTGTCTAGTCAAAGGAGTTGCCTGGACAAAACATTTCGAAGGCTGTCCACTAAATGGAATTGCCTGGACAATATATCTAGACGATTTTCGATCAAATGGAATTGCACTTGCAGTTGGTTCCGCCAATCGATATACTACATTAGGATATAAACCTGTACAGTAGAGTTTCGTGGGTACCTGCTGCATTAGTAATATAATCGCCTGGGCTAACCCCAGCCTCGATCTAAATCCCCATTATGTATTCCCCTTGGAAGCGGTGGCTGAAATGAGCGCGTTATTGCTCGCGACGGATAGCTCACAACGCGCATGCATACAACATGTGTAAGTATAAAATTGGCTCCGTGGCGCGTGCTCAAGTTCAAAGCCGAGAAATATGGCAAGTAATAGCGGGGAGGCTGTCCGGCCAGCCATAGCCAAGCAGAACAATGGAAACCCGTACAACATAAAGAACAGCAGCAGGTGTTCGCATGTCCTCCGGGGTGGATAACAGCTCGCCCCTCGCCCAATCGCCTGGCTACCCCGCACGTCGAGCGCGGCCGCCTGGCCACCCCGCATCTCGGCCCTCCTTGCGTGCAACAGCAGTCACGCTTTTGTGCGTGTACGAGTATGTATGCGAGGATCGAAAATGGACATATCTCACAATCGTGCAGTTGACTTTGGGGGATTACTGCTGCCGTGGCCCTTTTCACTGCAGAGTCATCTGTTGGTCTGTGTTCTTTCGTTTTAGGTTTGGCTGCCATGCCGATCTACATCGCATATAATATGGGCACCACAGCAGAAGCAGCGGAAACTCATCCAGGCAGCAGCAGCCCATTCCTCGAACACCTCTCTTGGAGTTCAGAGGCATCCGCCCACAAAACATTATAATATCAGCGGTACAACAGCAGCAGCAGCGATAGAACCTCACGCACGGTCATATAACACCAGGAGGAGCGCCTTTGTTCTGTGTTCCCCCTTTTGAACTTGCGATGCCCCTGGGACTTCAAGTCAACCACTTCCCGAAGGGGAACCTTGTATGATGTACACGATGGCTAAACAAGAGGTCACGCAACAGAGTATATGACGAACTGTAGTACAGCACAGGAGCACAACAAGTAGTATAGCCACAACTGGTACATCAGCGAATGGTATGGCAATAACTGGTATAGCAACGACTGGTACAGCATCGACTGGTACAGCAACGGCTGGTACATCAACGACGGGTACAGCAGCGACTAGTACAGCAACGGCCGGTTTGCGTTAGCCATTATCGCTTGCAACAAGTAAATGTTGGTGACCGTTACTCATGATTGACACTTCAGGCAAGCTTCTATCGGTTTTACCAATCCTGATTGTCATTAGGCTTAGTGGGTAAAGTGGCTTACATTTCCGTTAGGGGGGAGTGTTAAGTGTAGTCTGAGTTACCGACACATGCGTAGTCAACGTTCAGTACAAGAAGTCACTGCTGATAATAGTAGCAACACGAACAGCATCGTTTCGATTCACCTCCTGGAATAGACGTCTGGACTAAATGCGACGAGGAGTCCAGCATGATGCTAGATGTTGCGGCACGAGGCGACAGCCACCCATGCTGTCACTCCTCACATCACTCACTAGAGGTCTGCTTTCTCGCAGAGTTCGCGCCTAAGTCATTGGCGGCAAGTATATCTACTTCCTTGAGCTTGCCGGCGTTTTTAGAGCTTGGGGCGGAGACGTCTGGACAATCAAGCGTATGGGTTTCTTCGTAGGCGTTTTATTTCTTTGCTTACCAATTTGGCAGAAATGAGGGAGCTAGCTAATGGGGAGGTCACTTAATTTCCATTTTATATGTGCGGGGTATCGTTATCGTAAACACCCATGTTTAATAGAACTTGTCGCGTTGAGTAAAGAGCCCTTTGTCGTGAGCGCAGACAGTGAAACGCTGTGATTACTCAAAATGGTTGGGATTTCCAATGCAGTTGACAAGCTTTACAGCAAAAAAGGGACATACGTCTGGAACGACGTTCTCCTGCACGAAGTGTATTTGTTTGTCAATTTATGACCAGGACTCAGATTGATATACGTAGGGCCATGAGCGACGTCGATGGTCGTTTGATTACCGGACGGAGATCCCTAGCTACGACGCGTTTTGTTGATGATCCAGAAGATGTTGAAGCCACAGCCAGTACAGTTTAGAAGTTTGCTTACGCTTAATGTACTTCGTAGACGTTTAAAACGAGTGTCGACAATCGGCAGGGTTAACATTAGTCGGTGCTTCAGTACCCACAACAGTGCGATTCCCATTAAGGGGGAGTGTTAATTATGTTAGGGCGCGAACACCTACATCTCTAGTCATTGTTCACCGCCACTGCTGTTGCGTGGGGGGGCAGTAGTTAGCACTAGTACTGCTGTAGCCGAGGAGAGCAGTAGGTAGTTGTAGCCGGGGGAAGGAAGTACGTGGCACTACTGCAATACTACTATTAACGAGGAGCAGCAGTCACGATACGTAATCAAGTATCACTCGGTAGCTTCGGGATCGCGACGAGTCGAGAAGCAAGTTTCCCCGAGCTACGCCCGGCCAAAACTAGGATCGGCTGACCACTATTCGTCGGCCAACGTAGGTAGCACTGGTTCCGCCAATAGCGTGTTGCATTAGCCGATTGCAACAGTAGCACCGATGATGTTATTGGCAGCAATAGCAAAACATGGCGTGCTACGTGCAGTTCGACTAATATTCGGCGTAACTACGACCAGTTCGTTGAGTACCCAGACGGGTTGTATTTGTACGAGGTGGGTAGTTGTTAAATGTCTTGGTGAATGAGCTGAGCACTGAGGTAGCGTTTCGACGAGTGCTGATGATCGTTAGCCATGATCGGCACTTTAGTCAAGTTTATTTTCGCTTCCAACGAGTGCTGATGATCGTTAGCCATGACCGGCATTCTAGTCAAGTATGTATTTGCTTCCAACGAGTGCCGATGATCTTTAGCCATGATCGGCGTTTTAGTCAAGTTTGTATTTGCTTCCAACGAGTGTTGAGGATCGTTAGCCATGATCAGCATTTTAGTCCAGGTAAGTATACGTGTAGGATAGGTTATGATGCAAAATACGTCCGGACTTGGTAAATATGATGCAAGCATCAAAGGGTGGATGTCATATAGTGGTGCTCTAGTACATAACTCGTTCAACAGAAGTGCGATTTAAATTAAGGGAGATTATTAAAGATGTTAGGGCGTGAACACGTACATCTCTGATAAACGATCATCATCACTGCTGTAGCCGGAGATAGCATCAGGTATCACGACGTAGTACTGCTGTAGACGTGCACAACAGAAGCACCAGCGACGATTGTGACACCAACGCGGCGTGTTACGGTACCGTTTCATTCAATATGCGGCTAACCTGCCGGGGTGGGTTTTCCTCTTCATGAGGTCCTACGAGTAGATACTTACGACCAATATGCGGCATAACCCACCGGGTTGGTTTTTCCTCTCACGAGGTCCTACTGACTGTAGCGAACCGATCAGAGCCTGGGTGGCTGGAGACAGAGCACGGGCCTACTCCACTCTCTCACTCCTCTTACCGCCACCTCTAGACTCAGATGTCTATTGCTCTGCAATTTTGATTGCCCCATAAGCGGCCCTTCTACTAAACATCAATCTTCTGGGGGTTTTATCATCGATGGATCATCGTCTGTCCAACACCAGCAGCATGCTGCTGCCTGTGCCCGCCTGTGCGACCACCTGTCAAGGCTGTAACAACTATTCCCGAATAGTGAATCGTATCAGCACGGCGTGTATCACAGCAGCGAATAAGATATTGAACAGAAGCGGTGACGGCACACATCCTTGCCGCAGCCCCTGAGTGACATAAAACCATTCAGAGTGCTCACCGTCATCTGTACGCATGCGAGCTCGCATGCCTTCGTGGAAATCGCAGATAACGGATAACGGTTAGCATCTTCTCTGGTACGCCGAAGCGTGCGAGCACTACCTACAGTAACTCTCGGTCGATGGAGTCATAAGCTTTCTGCAGGTCAATGATCCACATGTGCGGGGGGGGGGGGGTATCTCCTTCAAGTTCTTGCAGTCGACGCACGACGAACAGCATGTCGACTGTTGATCGTGCTGAGCGGAAGCCGCACTGTTCCTCGGGGAGTATCCCTTCGGCCTCGCAGTAGTTGCTTATACGTGACGCGACCATGTTAAGCAATAATTTTCCTGAATGGGCAACATACCAAATCCCTCGATAGTTGTTGCACTCAGACCAATCCTTCTTTTTATGAAGGACCTTCATGGAAGAGCGAGGGTGGTAAAAAAACAATTTTTCGACACACCACGGCGAATAATTCAACTTCGACCCTCCCGACAGGGGGGGGGGGGGGCGTACTCATTTGTTGCTTACCTTAGTCATTTGACCATTGACCACGCATCCCTTTCGAGACGGGGCACCGTTCCTACTCCTACTAGAGACACCTCCAACACTTGGGCGCTCATTACGCTGTTTCCATATATTACAAATAAACTTTTTGCTAATCTTATCCCCTTCCTGTTTCGCCGCCTGTGGCCACCATCTATCTCCTAAGATAGCGATCGTTTTCTCGCTACTATTTAGTGTATCAAACTGCTCTATGTCACACTCGTCTATTTTCCTCATCTCCTCCTCTAGCACATCCCTTTCCTCCTTATACCTTTCACATTCTCCCACTATGTGAATTCTACTCTCTATGGCTTTGCCACATGGGCACATATGTGCATCTACTTCCTCCTCCTCCCGGCTACTGGTATACCTCCTCCTTCTTTCTGGCAGGTCCAGGTCCCCTACACGAAATCGCAGTTTCAGCTTTTTCGCCAAGTCCATTGGGCCATGTAGATACCTTTTCATCCCTAATCCTTCTCTCAACCCCCCGCATATCTCTAAGTGTTCTTCCCCTTCTATCTTATTTCTTAGCGCTAGCCTTTCCCTGCTTTCTATCCTTTCTTTTACTTCTGTCTTGTATCCGCTAAATTTCTCCATGGCCAGCATCTCTTTTGGTTTCCTATATCCTTCCATACTTTATCCACTACGCTATCCCACCTTATTCCAGCTCGCCCTTTGGTTACTTTCTCCCATACAGCTTTATCAGCTATGGCTGGCAACCTCTTATTTGGCATGTTCTTTACTTTATATTGCCATTTCAACTTACGCACGTCTCTATTTGTCTCAAGTGGGTACATCCCTAGTTCTGCTCTCAATACTGTATTACTCGTCGTACTTGAGCAACCTAGTACTTTTTTAGCGGCTGTCATCTGTACTGTTTCCAGCTGTTTTACGAGCTTCGCGTCCCCTTCTCATGCTTCTCCTGCATATTCTAGCTTTGGTACAATCACATTCATCAGTATACATCTCTTAATTCTAGTATCAAGGTGCGAGTCTGTTAGGACCTGCTTCATCTTGCCTACGTGTGCCTTACCCTTTGCCTATATTTAGTTTATGTGTGCTCCCAAGAGCAACTATTTTAAGATCTCTACGCCAAGGTACGTATACTGGTCTACGATCGGTAATTCATCTTCTCCCCACTTCCACTTACCAGTCCGACAAAAAATATAAGCCACTTTTGTAATACAAAAAATATAAGACACTTTTAAAAATGGACTGTTACAGCACCGTTAAAGTAGAACTAAGAATCATTTAGAGTTGTATCATTCTGCAGAGATGGTAGAGCCTTGAAAAAAAACAAAATGGACCCGGGGATGCTTAGTTATCATCCCCCCTCGGCTTCTCGGGATTTCGCGCAATTTTTGCCAGTAAGGATTTTTCCTGTGGTTTACAGAGCTCTCCCAGGCCGAACAATTAAGTACTTTTAGATTAGTTTTTTTTATGGTGTTTTTGGTGCTTTTAACCACCTCAAGAACTGCTCGTTGCGATGCTATCATACATTATTGCTGTTCAACCGGCGATTTTACATTATCTGGTCCGAGTGCTACTTGGTTGTGACGACATTCACAACGGAAAAAAACAAAAATGAAAAAAAAAAGTGTTTAAAAAAAAAGGGAGGTCGTGGTGATGCCGGGAATCGAACTCCGGCCCTACATTTCGTAGGGTTTCTTTCTATAGATTCTGCTAGTTCCAAAGGTGGCTTATATTTTTTGTCGGACTGGTACAAGTTACCGGACTCTCCTTATCTTCGTTACATACAACTACTGCGCACTTTTTTACGTTCGCGGTCACTCTCCACTTCCTGGTGTACTCTAGTGCCTTCTCTATTTGTTTCTGCAGTCCTTCGGGTGTTTCTGATATGCAGACGAAATCATCCGCAAACATCAATCCCGACACCGTATCTTCCCCCACCGTGACCCCCTGCGATGCTGCTTCTACTGCTACTATCATGTCATTAATATATACCTTGAATAGGTTAGGTGATAGCGTACATCCCTGTGCAACTCCTTGTAGGATATCAACGTACTTCGATATTTCCCCGTCCAACATCACAGCACTTCTCGCACATTCCGTCATCTTCTTCATCATTCTCCACATCTTTCCTCTTATCCCTATTTCCCACAACTTTTTCCACAGCCCATTTCTCCATACTGTATCGTAGGCCTTCTGTACATCTAAAAAGAAACAGTACGTTGTTAGCCCCGCGTCTTTCCTGCCTTGGATTATCTTACCTAATGTGTACACATGGTCGACGCAGCTACGGTTTGGCCTAAATCCTGCTTGCCCTTCGCTAATTTTTTCTTCCTTCTCCATCATTGTTCCCAGGGGGGGGGGGGGTACCTAACACCGCCCCCTCCCTCTACCTTTGAACAATAAATATATAAAGCTGAACACAGGGGATGGTAGAGAGCCCCCCCCCCCCCTCTCTGCGTGATACAAGGCTTTCCATAGTACTACAATACTAGTGTGCGGCGCCGCGCCCTTGAGGCCACGCTCGCGGGGAAGGGTGTGTACAACCTGGTGGGAGTAACGAAGCTCAACGATAAGCGGCATGGAATGTCGAGTGCGTTCTTTTCTTGCTTCGGCACATTGTATTCGGTCGACAACCTTGGTTTGATCAAAATGTAGGTTCCTTCCTTTAGCAGATAGATCGATAGACCCCAGGTATCTCCCACACCCGTGTATACCCTTGCAATGGAAATCAACCAGGGAAACCAACCGCGGACCGCGCCTGGTGCCATTGACACCTTGCCTTCCCACATGCTTCTGTGCATGTCTTGAACGCCACTGTCGGAGAGATCGCGAACAGTATTCGACACTTGCATATCACATCATGGCATGCCTGGCTAAGCCGTAATACGGTATGTCCGTTGAGCACATGACCATGCAGTGTGCCACATAGCCTAGACCAGGCAGCAAAGGAGAACAATCATACCAGGTATAATATGTCGCACGAGGGATGTGGTGTCAAGTTACGTTATTTGACTCGCGATGCGAGGGTTCGCGCCTTTCCGGTACTGCCACACAAACCACATACACCGATAAACCCTGCATACACACAAAAATGAAATTAGTTGTAAATGTTTTTTTGTCGACCCCTTCAAACCCCCTAGGAGGGGGGTAGGTGTATGATATCCAAATCCCCGGCCGCCCCTCTCTGGGCTCTGGGTAGAGTGAAAAACTCATCAGATGGGCCATACGTACGTATTACGTGTCCCGATTCGTCAACACTAAAAATATACGGCAACAGAGTACGTACATATAACACGTCGTGCAGGGCCTGGATAATCGAAGGAAAAAACCGATTCGATTAATGAAACAATATCGATTTGAAATCGATTCGATTTGAAACTTGCCTTCGTTAATTCAGACCCTTTAGTTTCAAATCGAACCTATTCCATTTTTTTTTATGAATTGAATTGCATTTGGTGCGAAAAATTGGCTTGGGGCTTTGGGTCCCTATCGGGGGTGAAACCACGTATATATTATATGTTCCGTTTGTTCTCGAAATGTGAATTAGACGCGACATCTCAGTCAGTGCACTCGGCTGACAAGTACCGAGGAGAGCAGCTGAGAGCGACGGCGTGCATCGTCACGTGCACGCCGCCTACAGATTCTGTTATATTTTTAAGGCCCAGGCTACGGTAGGAATATGTCACTCTTGGCTTCGCTTGGGTGGACGGGGAAAGCCCTTAAACACCACGCACCGGATAGCGATGTAGCTATCGAAGTCTTGAGCTTTTCCTCCATGTTTTTGGTCGATCGCATGGTTCTCGTCGGGCTTGGCCGATCGAGCTGGTGGAAAAATTGGGCTTGCCACCGCCCTGATTTGTTTTTGAGAAGCTACCGCCGGGCCACGTTGTGCTGTGGTCTGTAGCTGTGGGCGCGGCTGTTGCTCCGGTCGTCGCCCATTGAGGTTAAAGATTTATCGCTTCGTTGGTGGTTGTCGAGAACAGCCCAAACAGCGACGGATCGCCTCGGGGACATTCAACCAGTGGGAACATGCCATGCATGTGGGATAATTCCAATCGATTTGAATCGATTCGAATCGATTCGATTCGATTTGCGAAAACTACAGTATTTTGGGAATTCTTCTGGAAATCGATCGGCCGTTTTTTAATAGCGGTACATCTGCAAAAATAAATAAAAAAAGGAAAATAATTCGTTTTTTTCCACGGCGTTTTTGACGCGAGTGGCTGTAGCTTTAAGGACTTTCGCGTTTTTCCCCATTGAGGTGCCCTCAGCAATGCCGCCACCACGAGCGCTATAGGTGGATGCCCGGCGAGTTAGTAACCGCATTAAAAAGAAAACATCGAAAGCTATCCAGAGTATACTTGAACTCAGCTCAACTCATCGGGGTGTATGAGATATCAAGCAAAGGGCGCAAGGAATCTTCTTCGTCGCTGCTGAAAGCAACACAAAACGTGCATCGTACAAAAACTATATTAAAAAATCGATCTGGCAGTGTCCCCAATTCCGAGCTTTGAAGTTATACAGCAAGTGTTTTTATTTCCCTCGCCTCCCAGGTGCCTCTTTTCCGAGTGCTATTCGACGCTCTTCGGGCGCGGGGAGGGCGTGCTCACCACCACAGCAGCAGCAGCAACAGCAGTAAGAAGCACCAGCAGCCTCAAGCTCATTAGGTTTAATGATGTTGTCGTCATCGTCTTTGTCGGCCTCGTCTGTTTTGATTGTACTTGTGCTCATTTTTACGTACGGGTAGTCGTATGATACCTCGAGTACTTGTCACACACCGCTCACGGGGGCACGCTTTTTTACTCTGGCGGTGTACATGGCAAGCCCTTGTCATACTCGCCAGAGGCTGGCTCCATCTGGAGCAGCTCCGTGCACACTGCTGCTAGCGGCGGGCGGGGCTGGCCTCGTGCAGAAAACGACACGTACCGACGAACCTCTCATGATGCCCCCTGTTCCCTTTTTGTTGGTGATCCAGGCGTATGAAACCCTACTTGAATCAAGTCAAACCATATGCGACACGAACCGACGGCGAGTCAAAATAGTACGACACGAACCGACGGGCGTGCGCCACCGGTAAAAACTCGCCTTTCCCGGATCGACTTTCCCTCGCCCCGAAGTACAAATGCCTTCTCGGTGATTCATTTTGTTTACTAATCAGATGAAACTTCAATTTAGGTGCCCCTTCGGACAAAAAGTATAGGGAATTTGACAAAAAGGGGGACACCCCCCATGCATCTTAATAAAAAGGGGTACACTACCAACCACCGGCGGCGAGGTTCTCGTTAAAGAGGTAGTCGTCAACACCAATCCAACGGCCCAGCGCATTAACGGTATACTCATAGTCATATATTAACCATCACTGCTGTGACCGAACAGCTCAACAGCTCACTTCCTGGTACAATAAGACTCTCCTCTCCTTTACGACATGGTACGTACCTGATATACACGTATAGGTATACGGCGGTACCGGCACTACTACATAATGTACGTACAGTAGCAAGTAGTAGTACCAGAGCAGTACTACTATCCTTTGGTGCGTACATATTTACGTATACTCGTATGTATGCTGGTGATTATTGAGAACCACAGGGCACAGGGCGCCAACCAATGTAATGCATTGATTTGCAGCGCCACACCTGAAAACCACGATTGATTCTGAACCAGATGTGCTTGTCACAGGACCTTCTCTCGTGTATGTATGGTGTGCAGGCGGTACTCACGGAATCATTTGTGATATATACGTACATCACGTATGCTGATTTGCTGACCACGTTTGCCTAGGTATGGGCCGTTGGTATTTTCGACGTTAGACGTCGTCTGTTGGGCGTGCCACGACAACCAGAACATGGAGTGGTCACTTACCAGTGTTTTTTTTTACACAGAAAGGGGGATATCTCTCCGCAGCGTGACAAAAAGGGGGAAGTTACGTAAAAAGGGGGGCTTTCCCAAACTAAGTAGATGGAAAGAGGGATACCCTCACGTACGCATAACAAAAAGGGGGATATGCTCACACCCCCCTTTTGATCGCTCTCGTTCACCCGCTGAACATACTAAAAAAAAAACGCTGTGGATGGTAGAGCGATGCCATGTGAGTGTGACAAACGCATCAGGTTTTAATTTCGAGTCGATTTGACAGAGTACATAGCCGTACCCGGCGGTGAAAACCGATGTATCCCTTTTTGTCACGATATAGGGAGGGTGTACCCCTTTTCGTAAAATTCCCAAAAATATATGAGCAAATGAAAAACGAATCCGTTCTTTCTTTTCAGTTGCAACAAGGCCGGGTGATGAAAAAAAAACGGGACCCACACTCACCCCCCCCCCCTCAACACACCCTGATTTCATTTTTTTGCTCAAACCAATCACCTATTTCTCAGCCTTTGGGCGTCAGTTGCTCAGCAAGACGTTGTCGAAACAATGGGCACGACCCCTACGTGTGTTGTTTGTGTGTTTAATGAATAACTTGGATGGTGAGCAGTGTTGAAAATGGTGTTTGGTTTCATTTGTCTGCAATAGTAGTCGGAGGGAGGGCGAACAAACGAAGTGATGAAAAGTCGGATGAGTTGGATGAGTCAAGATAGTGGAACACTTTGTCCGTTGCAGCCCGCGAGGTGCATAACGAACTCGGTGCAAATTTGCGCGTGCCAACTTGAGCGAACTACTGCTGTAGTGTCTCGCGTGCTTGACAAAAGAACGACGCCACGTCACTTCTGATCCAATTGTTTGGAACCGTTCTCGGCCTTCCGAAATCCCACCGTCTACTGCTGAAGTGAGAGCAGAACCCATGGGCGCAACAACCCGTGTAGGTGTCTCCTCCCCACAGAGATGTACGCGGGCGGGAGTGTGCGCGGTTCGTCGAAAAACGCGGCCAATCCCGCCGCGTTTTCGACGGTTTCAATTGATCAAGTCTCGCCGCGTTTTCCGAGCTACTGGCGGCTCTGCTGGTGAGGGTACTGAGCTCTAGTCACCTGACTCACTCGGACTCAGTTGCGTTGTCTACAGTCTGCTATTAGGTTTCATGGTCAGGTTGCATCAACATCAGCCAATGGATCAGGCCGTGTACGTTTGCCTACACAGCAGCAGTGGACTGCAAGACCCAAGACTGCTGTTTTGTTCGCTGCTTCTGTGCTTGGCTGTGACTCTTCCATTGCAACACAGTGGCTGACAAGTGCCCATTCTAAAAGCAAGTATATTGTGGTTGAGTCAAGGGTTGAGTCATTGGTTATAAAGGATTTAGTATAGGAACTGAAAAATACCCCCCCCCCCCCCCCCCCCACCCCCAGCATCCCACCTCCTCCTCCTCCTCCTCCCTTCCTCCTTCTCCTGCTCCTCTTCCTCCTCCAAAAATCGATTCGATTCATAAACAAAAAATCGGAGCACGATACGTAAACAAACAATTGGCCGCTGGTCCAAACGATAAACAAACAATTGGCCGCTGGTCCAAACTCGTACTGTACATCATACACCTACCGACCACGGCCGACCGCGGAGACGGCGACCACGGTTAAAACCGGATTTTTCAAAGTCACTTTTTTTACCAAGTACATAAATATCGTCCCGCCCTCCCGGATTACACAGCCCGCAGCAAGCAGCAGCAACAACACAGGCATATTCAAATGGATACGTACACAGCACACAGCACATAGCACACAGCCCGCAGCAAGCAGCAGCAACAACACAGGCCGTCCACAGCGGCAGAGGGTACAGCAAAAAACAGCAGTGTAGGTCGAACGAATACTTCGAAGAGTAACAATATCGGTTTTCAGGCGGCAGTTGCGACTCCTCAACAAGGGAGATGGTGTTCGTTAATCATAAAGGGCCCGTATTAACGAACGAAAATTTATTTTCACGTTTCATTACGCGGGCTGGCATCATAAACTAAACAATCCGTCACACAAGCACACAGCATTAGACAATTCGTCCCGACCCTGATATAGTCCAAATTAAAAAATGACACCACAGCATATTCAAATAGGATACGACCAACAAGCACGACAACACTGTGGGTGTGCTGGGGATCGTGTCGACGGGTAGAGGAAAGGACGGCCTCCTCCCTTCCTCCTTCTCCTGCTCCTCTTCCTCCTATAAAAAATCGTAGGCGTGGGAACAAGATGGAGCACGCAGCTGCTGTCTGAAGTGCTGCCAGAATGACAGTCCGCGGACACACAGTGAATTGCCTAAATGACTACGTGTTAATCGCAGACCACACAGCATACTCGTATGATATTTACGGTAAACAAATAACTGCAGACCCTGGCAGACCACACCATGTATACATCATCGGCGTGTGTTGTCTTCACATTAAATCCGTTCTTTCTACCCAACTACATGAGTAGTACCGGTACTCTGCTGTAGTCCATCATCAGTATACCCAGTGTCTGTCCTCACTGCTTGCTGTGAAACAGATACGCGTAGATAGCAAGTGAAATGCCAACGTACCGGGTACGAGAACACGAGAGCTACGTCGTAGCATAACGTTGCATTGCCGATTATTCATCCTAAAAAGGTATTCCTCCGTCCACCCAAGCGAAGCTGAGAGTAACAGCTTCCTAGCCTGGGCCATATATAACCGGTCGCCCCGGTGGGCTAGCAGGTAACCACGAAGCCTGTAAGCTTCAAGATCGCGAGTTCGAGCCCCGCCGAGTGCATACAAATTATGTGGTCACAGACTGTGAAACAGAGGAAAACCAAAACAAAATAAACGCAAATGAATGGGTAAAGCAAGTGAGATGCGAACGTACCGGGTACGAGTACAAAACGACACGAGCCGAACCGAGAAATAAGAAAAAAAGACAATACAAAAAACGAATTATGAAATGAAACAGAATAAATTAGAGTGAATTTTAAAATCGCAAAACATGATAACATCAATATATAATATGGTAAAAGGTTCCCCTCCGGGACGTGCCTGGGGAGTGACGCAAGGATGTCTCGAAAAGTGTGCACAGATGCTCCGAGTACCTTGGAGCAAAGTAAGATGTAGTGGAGATAAAATACTTCAGGTACTTCGTGTAATCGGAGTATTTCGGGCTTCGATACTCCGGGATACTGCTCGTACTCGGAGTATTTCGGTTATGAACACTCTCGATACTGCTTGTACTCGGAGTATTTCGGGGTCCAATACTGCGGGTACTCCTTGTACTCCGAGTATTTGGGGCTTCAGTACTGCTCATATCATACGCATATCATACTGTATGGAACCATTACTATTGACTCGATCGTTCTTAGAGATTTAATATTGATTCCGCCAAACATTTCATCAATTTTCTACACACACCTTGGAGTAAAGTAAGGAGTATTGGAGATAAAATACTTCAGGTACTTCGTGTACTCGGAGTATTTCGGGGTTCGATACTCCGGGATACTGCTCGTACTCAGAGCATTTCGGGTATGAACACTCTCGATACTGCTTGTACTCGGAGTATTTCGGAGTCCGATACTGCGGGTACTCCTTGTACTCCGAGTATTTGGGGCTTCAGTACTGCTCATATCATACGCATATCATACTGTATGGAACCATTACTATTGACTCGATCGTTCTTAGATAGTTGTTATTGATTCCGCCAAACATTTTATCATGTTTGTACAAACACTTGTGGAATAAGCACGCCAACCCGTTCCTTGGCCGTTGCATCTGCGCAATTAACAATCTTATATTTAATTTTTGGCGGCGAATGCTGAGTATTAAACACTGTTCAAAGGGTCTACGATGCACGGCACACCCAGGAGAGCATCCCGCTCCCTGGCGCGTGTCCATCTCATTTACTATCACTCCGGTACCCTTTGAGTTTGCATGCTTGGCTCGACGTGTGGTAAATACGTGGCACAGGTGGGAGTCTAAAAGCTGACAGCGCACCCGTTAGACCCCCCTCACCTTTTCCACTCAGCCGCTCCCGAAAACCCGCGGGTACCTGGATACCCGGTTCCCGAGGACCCAATTACCCTGAAGGCTCCAACTACCCGCGGGTAATGAGCTCGGACCCTACCCGTCAAACGGGTAGGACCCTGACGGGTATACCCGCCGGGTACCCGGGTAATTGAAATCAGGGTCCTACCTCTAGCCCACACTCATATCACTCGTCCGGCTAGCAGCTACTGCGGGGTATTTTGTCGCAGTGGTACAGCAGTACGGTGCGTACGAGGATCGCCCATGCCTCTCAACGGGTCCTCCGTGAGCAACTACTGCGGGGTGGGTTGTCGCAGTGATACAGCAGTACGGTGCGTACGATGATTGCCAATGCCTCTCAACGGGTACTCATCTATTTTTGATTGGTGCACATCTTCTATATAGAGTGGGCAAGTTTGAAGGTTTAGCTCTTGGCCGCCAACGTACGAGTACTTGTTTGTCTATTTTTGTGTTGGATGCCCACGCTCGTACTCGTAGCACCCATCCTGCAAGAAACTCTGACCTACAGCTGACAACATGCAACCACGTGCAAACTCAGTACTCAGTACTTCTGTCTCACCGGTACCGAGTACATCAGTACCGTTCGTACGTCACACCCATGACGCCCAACGGGCACTCGTTATTTGGGGGGTCTGTTATTATCTACGGTATATTTTAATTTTGGCGGGGAATTCCTGAGTACCTGTCAGGGTCTACGATGCACGGCACACCCAGGAGAGCATCCCGCTCCCTGGCGCGTGTCCATCTCATTTACTATCACTCCGGTACCCTTTGAGTTTGCGATCGGCCCCAAATGCAAAAATGTGAGTGGGGTCCGGGTTTTTTTTCACCCGCCCTTGGTTGCATCCTAATCAGCTAAACTTCACAGCGACTTAATAATAACTTTATTTTTGTCAATTGATACTATTCTGGTATAATTTCACTTTTCGTGACTCCCTACGAAGAAAACGGCATTTCTGTTCCAATGCTCGAGATGCTTCACCAGATGTAGGCAGAAGACCTATCATGGCAACCATTTGTGTCTCAGGAGGCATATCGATCAGACGCCTTGTTCACACGAAAAGTGCCTCTTCTCGAAAACGACTCGCCATACCCCTGGCACCCAAGACGAATTTGAAAAAAATCAGTTTCCTCGGCTGCTGGTACTGTTTTAACTCAGATTTTCGACGAGACGCGAGCACACCTCTCGATTCTGTGTTCTGTCTTGGTTTATGCCTCTCATGTGTGGCCCGTGGCCTCTGGCAGGCCACCACACCAACTGTTAAAGAACCTGCATGTGTTGCCTCGTGACAATGACTTTAGACCTCAACCCAGGTAGCCTGGATTCGTAATATGGTGTACAATCCGTGTGCATGCTTCGCGCTTCCGCGCGGGCTTTCGTTCCCCGTGCCGGAACGAGCGGCGATAGCTTTTGCTCCGACTGGTTCCTTTTGTCATTTTTTTCCATCTCAGTTTTTTTGGGGTAAGTTGTGGGTGGCCTCTTGGTGTTTTTTGTCTCTATGAGGGATGCCCACACTAGAGGTAGGACCCTGCGGGTACCCGTCAAAAACGGGTACCCGCCAAATTTTGGAGGCCGGACCCTACCCTACCCGCCGGGTAATGCCATTTTGGCGGGTACCCGGGTAAACGGGTACCCGGCATTACCCGGCGGGTAGTTGTCGGGTACCCGGCATTTTTTTTAGGTTTTGCTCCCTGTTTCAGTGCCACGAAAAAATAATTTGAGTGGAAGATGTTGCGCTCTCCTACCGTACTACTGTTCTATAACCGAAACGACCTGTACAAACAGTTTTCATTGTTGACTCGATACACAAGCCGCCTAAAGTATCCTCCTCGTGTATTGCTCCATTGCGCAGGCGTGTTATGATGGGTTTGAATGCGCGAAAAAACTAAAACAATATGTATCACGTATGGTGGCGACGGTTCACGGTCTCCCCCTTATTAGAAGACTGCAGTGCATATTTTCCGACCCGCTACATATCGCATATCATATCGGAAAGTAGTGATACAAATGAACACAAGGGCGACGGCGGGCGAGCGACCGAGCGAGCGGCAGCGGCGGGCGATCGATTAGGGCGGCCCGAGGCCGCCGCGGTCGACCGAGTGGCGTCGGGCGCACGGTCGGCCGACCACGCGGCGGCGGGTGCGCGGTCGACCCAGCGGCGGCGGGTGCGACGGATGTAGTACAGCAACAATTAACACCAGTCCTACTGGATGATCGATCTGTCCAGCGATGGTTCAGCAGCAGGCGCTAATACATAATGTACGAAAAGGTCCCCCGAACTACACGCCAGGGCGGAGCCGGTATAGCGGACAAAAACAAAAATACCGAACAATAACTGGGCCACGATCCACACCCGATATAACGCAATCTGCAGATAGATCATGTAAGTTGACACACAATATATATGCCGGCATCCGCGCAGAGCCCTTGTACGAGCCGACAAAAAAAATACAAAGCGGATCCACCCACCCACTTCCGAAAAAAAAAAAAAAAAAAAATGAATGAAAAATACGCGTAAACATGATGATGACGCAAGATTCGAGTATGTGTGGGTCCGAGGTGCGCTCGCTTATGAGACTCTCAGGCTCGTGTTCCAGACGCCAACTGCCGTTACGTACTTGGTCACTGCCGTCGCTGCTTGCCCCCTGTCACGTGCTTGTGTACTGCCGCTGTTACGTTGCGTACTTGCTGCCGTCACCGGTTCATCGCGCTTCGTTTGCTGCTGTTATCTGTGCAATAATTACGCATGCCGGCTGGCGCACCAGTGTTTTCTGTCAATTTAGTGAGCAATAGTGATTGATACGCCTCATCCTTGTGTGTTTTCTGCCAATTTAGTGGGCAATAGTGATTGATACGGCTCATCCTTTGTCGTTTTCGTCCCTTTTGGTAATGATATAGCTGAGTTGTATCACTCGAACGATCAATAGTTATCGAGTACGCGAATGACGTACGAGTATACACTGCTGTAAACACCAGGCACCTCGTAAGCAGTAACGATACTGCATGTTGATCTCTCTCCGACACTTTTGTTGGCGCTGCTGCTGTCCTGTGAATTTTATTTTTATACATTACGGTGTGTATGTTTCACATGTATAACTGACCCCAACCTGATCGTTCCACCCGTCTAACGTACTGCTGAGCCGTGATTTATTGTCACTATCGTAATACTGGATGTACGTGTTTTTCGCTGGCTAACCTGACCCCAAACTTATCGTGTCACCCATCTAATGTACTGCTGAGCCGTGATTCATTGCCACTGTCGTAATACGGGATTTACCCCGTAAGCAGTAACTGTACCGATACATGTTGATATCTCTCCGATATGTTTCGGGTACTGCTGCTGCGCCGTGAACTGTAGCCACTATCATCGTATCAGACCACTTTGTGTACGTGTTTGTCACTTGTAAAACTGATCCCAAACGGATCGTTTCACCCATCTACTGTACTGCTGTGCCGTGACGTATGGCCACTGTTGTGATACTGGATGAGTCTGCGCCTTTCCTGAATGCATTGCTGTACTGCTGCCGTGCCGCGATTCATCGCCACGTCCTTTGAGTCTTCACCTTTCCTGAATACATTACTGTACTGCTGCCGTGCCGCGATTTATCGCCACGTCCTTTGAGTCTTCACCTTTCCTGGATACATTACTGTACTACTTTGTGTACGTGTTTTTCATTTGTGTAACTGATCCCAAACGGATCGTTCCACCCATCTACTGCACTGCTGTGCCGTGACGTAAGGCCACTGTCGTGATACTGGATGAGTGTGCGCCTTTCCTGAATGCACTACTGTACTGCTGCCGTGCCGGGATTTATCGCCACGTCCTTCGAATCTTCACCTTTCCTGTATACATTACTGTACCGCTGTGCCGTGATTCATCGCCACAATATTTACTGTTGTTGTAATACTGGATGAGTCTGCGCCTTTCCTGAATGCATCACTGTACTGCTGCTGTGCCGCGATTTATCGCCACGTCCTTTGAGTCTACACCTTTCCTGAATACGTTACTCTACTGCTGTGCCGTGATTTATCGCCACTATCACATTGCTGGATGGGTCTGTGCTCGAACGACAATCGCGTCCTTTGAGCCTGAGCCTTTCCTCGTTTTAGTACTGTACGACTGCTATGTGTCTCCAATATGTACATCGTTAGTATGGTCGATAGATGTATCACGCGGTGATAGGACGTAGTAGACCCGACGGACGTAGTAGACCCGACTGAAACCACGGGTTGCATGGTGCAATATGGTGCTGCGTTGCCTTGCATGCACCTAGGTTATGTGTAGTGTATTTGTACGTACCAGGTATGCTGGCTCTCGCTGCGGTTGTTATTGTATGTTTTATACTAAGGTCATCATGGATTTATTGTATTTCATTTTACTCCATATTCCACGTAACATGCCCTATCCAACACTGACCAGCGCCGTCATTTGCTGTCTGATCTGCCCGCCTTGTTGCTTTTTGTTTTGTTTTGTTTTGTTTTGTTTTTTCAACAGTAATGTCTACGCCCCGTGAACAGGGATACGGTGCGGGCGACCCGCGCCCGGCTCAACGCTCGCGTTCAGCGGGTAACTCCCGCAGCAGTAGCATTCGTAGCGACGCCGCTTCGGACCGCTCTCGGTCGGAGAACCGGCGCCGCCGTAGCCGTAGCCGTAGCCGTAGCCGTAGCCGTAGCCGTAGCCGAAGCCGTGGCCGTAGCCGTAGCTGTGGCCGTAGCCGTAGCCGTGGCCGTAGCCGTAGCCGAAGCCGCCCTCGCCACAGCAGTATCGACTACAGATTGGACTCTGACCACCGCCGTCGCCGTCGCCGTCGCCGCAACCGTGGCCATGATAGATCCGACTCTGACCGCCCTCGTTCACGGAGCCGTTCAAAGAATCGGCAGCGCCGCCGCCGGCGCACCCGCTCACTTTCACCGGCCCTCCCAGACGCCCGCTTTTGTAAACTTGCTCGCCGAAACTACCGACGTCCAGACCGCGAGCGCCATCGCGACGACTACGAGCAGGACGATTCGGGGTATGAGAACGCCAACGGCTGACGGGGTAGTGACCGCCGAGGAGAGGCACCCGTCCGCTCGCTCTCGCCGCCGTTCGCTCGCCACCCACCGTCAGCGGTACCTCCAACGCACAGCCCTCCTCGCAGCCCTCCTCGCAGCCCTCCACCGCCGTTCCCCATCTTCACAGCAGTAAGCAGTACGGCGTCGAATCGAACCAAGCTGCGAAACTGGTAGAGCGAGTACGAAAACGGATCTCGGGGGCACTTGTGTGTCCGGTGTTCGGCGGCCCAGCCGCTGGACCACTCTCAATCGCTAACTCCGCCGTCTTGTTGCAACATAAGGTATTGAGCACCCTACGCAACGTCGATTCAGGAGCCATGCGGCTCGAGGCAGACCAGCACAAAGATGGTAGATGGATCACAGCAGCCGACGAACTCACACCCCGCCGTGTAGAACTGCTGATCAACCTGACGCACGAGTACCTGTCTGTAAGCAACGAACTTGCGACCGCCGAGCCTATCCAGGTCTATCTGATCACGGGTGAGGTAATAGAGAGACCCCACAGCGAGGTTACCGCCACTGACTGGGTGCGCCTTGTCGTCCGGGAACAGGCGTTAACAAGGGGTGCCGTCGAGTTCGCACAAGCGGCTCTTTCAGCGGTAGCGCTGAAGCCAGCAGAAGCGTGGACCGCCGCAGCGGCCCGCGTTTTGCTGGCTTTCCGTGCCTCTCTAGCCAACTCAGAGCGACCGCATGTGACAGAACAATTGTTTTTCTGGCGTTTTAGTACCCCGCTAGAGATGACAACGCTGTACGACCGAGTCATCGAAGTACTGCTGCCAAACCCGCTAGACCGCGTAGGTGTAAGCGGACTCATGCATGAGAAAGTTCACCTGATCGCGACCACCTTGCGCCCCATGCGTGTAGAATGGCACGACCCCATGGGGGAGGCCATGCAGCTCAGAGAAGTGGCCGAGCGATTGTTTCGCGAATTCATCGCCGCGCTATCCGCCCGCAACGCGTCGTACCTAACTCCACCAACGCCGCGGAAACTAGCTAAGCACGCCGGACCAGACAGACTTTTCACGATGACGGAAGTAAGGCACATGTTCTCCTCGCCCGCCGGGGCCCTTGCTGTCTTCAACACCACTGCCGCTACCCCGCCGAACCCGGGAGTGGGTACATTCGCGGCGAAGCAGCCTGTCCCCCCTGTCCCCCCGACGAAACCCTTTGCTGCCCTAGCCCCACACCCTTGGTCAGTCTCGCAGCCAGCCGCAAGGCAACTCACCGTCGCAGCATTTCAGAACCAAACCGCGACGACGCCGGGTCATCACGGTGTTCCTTCCGAGCAGCCTCGAGCAGCAGCAACCCCTCGGAGAACATTTCCATCACCAGCCGAACGCGCAGGGGGCGCCCCCGCTACAGCGCCTGCTGCCGCCGCAGCGCGACCTCTGGCGACGGCAGCCCGGGGAAACATCCTCGACTACTTGCGAACGCAAAAGGTGTGTTTCGCGCACGCTTTCTCGGGCAACTGCCGCCGCCGAGACAGCTTCCTGTGGCAACACGAACCTTTTCCGGCGGCTCTGTACAAAGAGGTGGCTTCGACTTGCCGACCAGGCAGCGACGCTCCTCGCCGTCGCCTGGCCGCGATCACCGAGACCCAGTACAACACGGCGGCGGTGCTTGGCCTGATCTTGGAAGACGCTACCGACGGGGCGGAGGGTGCGGGCTACGAGGACCCAGGCCAAGCCATGGCCTCCATTGACCCGCACGAGCTGAATTAGGATCCACGCAGCGAGACCATGTCCTGAAGACGCGCCCCGGGTGAGGACCTGGGGAACAGACATCGCCTTGCTACCACGTCACCAGTAGCAACACAGCAAGGACGGGTAAGATACCAGTTGTGGGTACGGGATCAGATTTGGCACCGCCGTAGACGACGCCGGCCCTGGCCAGTCGAGATCCTACTAGATTCAGGTGCAGGGGGAGGCATTTACATCTCACTTACATTATGGCGCAGTCTTCAGAAGCTCTTGCGACGAAGAATAGACACGAGTAGCGCCGGGGCCCTCGAAGCCGCGAACCCATCAGATAGCGAGACCCCTCCCATGCGTATTTTGGGTTCAGTAGTGGTACCGGTACCGTTGGAATCAGATTCGCGGGTTCGAGACGTGGCGGTTCGCGTCGTGGAAGACCTCCCGTACGGCTTCATCTTTGGTGCAGATTTATTTCGGAGTACCTGCAGCACGTTGGAATTCACACCTGACAAGGGTTTTAGACTGGTACCGTCAGCACCCTGGGTACCTTTTCACACCCCCGTCCCAGACACACCACTCAACCCCCTCAGCACAGCACGAGACTGGTTGTACTTACTGACTGCTACTGCCGCACCTGATATTTCGCCCCCATGAACCTCTGCCTCAGAAACCTCTGCCCCAGCTCTGACACACAACGTCCACCCGAGTTACCACGACATCGCTTGGGAGGATGAGAGTACTTTAGAATGGGATGTTAGGCAGGTCGCAGAGTCTACCACGGTAGGCGGTTTTACCAGTATAGCGATAGAAACAGCAGCAGTAGGCCCCCAACCGCAAGATAGACAGCTGGTGCTGATGTTACCTACAGAAATATTCGATCTAAGGAAGGGAGCACTAGTAGGGGTTGCGCGAGCAGTGTTGTGGTGGTGGCCGGGATCCCCAGGTGTACTGTAAACTGGTCAATCGCAGCAAGGAGAACGCCGAGGTCAGAGGTAACGGTGTGATAGCTCGAATGATAGCTCTTAACGTACGAGATGCCGCGCGATTCGAGTCGTTGTTCGACGAGGCCCCCTCCACAGTTGATCTACCTCTCCCCCTGCAAGCCCCTAACGCGTCGTCTGTTCCGAGCATACATTTGGCGACCAAGGTACTGGCAGCCGATGCCAACCTCGGGACCCTAGGAGCCCTTCAGAAACAACGGCTCATCAGCATACTTGAAGCTTTCATCGCCGACGGTCTGTTCCAAGTAGCCCCCAAACGAGTGCCGGCCTGCTTAAACGGTGAGCTAGAACTTCCCTTGATCAACGAGTCGTGAACCCCCTTCGCCGCCAAGCAACGGCGTTTCTCCCCCGAGGAACGACGTATAATAAGAGCAGAGATCCAGAAGTTGCTCGACCGAAGTATTATTCGTGCTTCAGCTTCACCGTGGGCGGCTCAATGCCCGTGTGTACGCAAGAAAGACGGAACCCTACGACTTTGCATTGACTGGCGGGTACTCAACAAACTCTTAGTATCAGACGGCGGAGGACTTGGCGACATGCAAACCATCTTCGATGGGTTAAAAGGCAAACGATATTTTACGCAGCTAGACCTGGCTTCCGGTTTTCACCAGATCGAAATTGCAGAGAAAGACCGCCACAAAACCGCGTTTCGTGATGCAGACGGGTTGCTATATGAGTTCACTAGAGCAGGTTTCGGTTTGACAGTTCTGCCTTCCGCGTTCACGCGGAGGGTGAAGTCAGCGCTGGGGTGCTTACAAGGGGTGTTTAGTTGGCTAGACGACCTTCTCGTCGCGAGCAACACCTGGGAGGAGCATTTAGTCACACTCGTACTCGTCCTGACCCGCCTTTTGGCAGCGGGCTTGTCAGTCAATTTCGCGAAGTGTATTTTTGGATCTTCCTCCCAAGAGTTCCTCGGCATGATCATTGACAGCACCGTCTTACAATCCGCACCGACCAAGCTAGAAGCTATCGCCCACATGCCTAGACCCCAGACAGTCGAAGAACTCCGAACATTACTGGGCCTGACGGGTTACCTACGACAGTTTGTGCTCAAATATAGTCTGGCAGCCGCCCCTCTTACTAACATCCTTCGCAATAGAGACTTCGCGTCGAAACGCGCCCGCAAGCGGCTCATTAATTGGGACACGGACGAAGAGGAAGCGGTTTAGTCGTTACGATCGACTCTAGCCTCACCCACGGTACTTGCCTTCCCTGACCTTGACAACACGTTCGAACTACACACTGACGCTAGCACAATAGGCGCCGGGGCAGTACTCATGCAGAGCATCGACGGTACGCCTCGCGTTATTGCTTTTACCAGTCACAGGTTCTCCCGCATGAATTCATGGGGGTGTTGTGGGCGGTAGACCACTCTCGACCATATTTAGTCGGTAGACAGTTTAAGGTAGTGACCGACTGTTCCGCAATAACCTGGCTGTTTCGAAGTCGCGACCTGTGCCCCAAGTGACACAGATGGGCCCTCAGACTCGCGGAGTGTGACATGGTTTTGAAATGGCGAGCAGGGGTACTACATGTCTTGCCAGATGCCCTGTCACGGCTTCCGCACGTACTGGTCCCTCAGGTTAATGTAGATGATTCTTTTCCAGACGATTTTACTTCTGCAGCACCATCCAAGTTCGTAGGGCCCCAAGGGCCGAGTCTGGATGAGATTAGACTGGAGGAAATAGACGCGGTAGGTTCCGACGCTACCGACGGTGGCGAGCCCCCCTCCAGTGCCTCGCCCACCGACCCACCTTTAGAAGCGTTCACTCTGGATGCTAACGACACGTCCTTGCTTGCCCTACAAGCCCTGCCCTTTGCGACGTGTGCCGCGCTAGATATAGACCCTACGCTACGCCGCGATCGCGGGATTCGCACTCCCTCCGTACGACTGCGCCCCCTAGGCGACGCCCAGCTACCCCTCGGAGAAAAACTGCAGAACCTAGAAAGTAGTCGCTCGTACACCCCCACGCCGGTCGAGTCAACTCACCCCACAGCCCCGCCACCGGCAGCACCGTTCCCAAACCCCGCCAGCAACGACGACTTGGGAGAAGTGCTCTCAGCAGGGGGGCAGGTCAAGCTGTCGTCGGGTAGAAAGACACCGGTCATCCACCGGGCGGTCGAGGTACTCACCAATCCGGTATCCCTCGCGAGAAGGCAACGAAACGACGCTCATCTGGGTCAGGTTAGCAAGCGTTTGTGTGAGGATAGCAATGCGAGCGCCACGGGAGTAGACAGGACGGGGTATAGTCTAGACGATTTATGGTTGCCGATGTACTCGCGTTGGTACACACTCTGCATGGTCACTCTGGAGTAGGAGCCACGTTAGCTTTAGTCCTAGAGCACTTTCACTGGCCTTCGGTCATTCGCGACACGCGACAATACGTGTTGTATTGCGGGTGCAGGAGACGTAAACGACCCAACAGCAGACGTGTGGCAATGTTTCCCGGACGTGCACTAGAACCGTGGCACGAACTATAGATGGATATCCTGAAAATAGACACAGCTTCTCTTTCAGGTAACAAGTACGTTCTACTGGTAGTAGATCGAGCCCCCAAGTTCCCATTCGGCCTCCCTCTAGAAACAAAGCAAGCAATAGGTGTAGCACGAGCGCATACCGAACTGTGCCTAACGTTCGGAGTACCCAAGGTAATACGTTGCGACGGTGGCAGAGAGTTCAGAGCAGAAGTAGTGACACACGCATGCCGTTGGATGAATGCAGACATTAAGTTCGGCCCCGCCGACCACCCGCGAGGTCAGGGTTCTGTAGAGAGACTAGGAGGTTGGTTGCAGGAACTATTAGCAGAGCTATGTAGATCGTGGCCCGAGAGGTGGGACGAGTACGTATCACCGGCAATATGGATCAAGCGCACTCTACCAGATGTGTCGCTACCCTCTAACATGACGCCTTTCGAATTGATGTTCGGTCGCAAACCCCGCACGTCGTTAGACTCCTTGGTACCCCTGTCAGACGAGACAGATCAGAGCGGCGGCATAGACAACTTCGTGGAGCGCCGCAAACAGAACCTCCCAGAAGTCCGCCTAGCGCTCGATAAACGCGACAACCAGAGAGTGGCCGCGCGAGCCCGCGCCAATGCGGCCACCTCGAGACTATCAGCCGGAGTGACTGCCGAAAAGGGAAGCCTCGGGCTGGTGCGCGAGTCAGATAGCAGCAGACACCGCGACAGCAGAGCGAAGAAGCTGCAGCACGACCACTACACAGGCCCTTGGAGGGTCACGGAAGTATTACAGACAGGCCTAAGCGTACAAGAAACGATGCGAGACAGAAAACAACGCACCCGAAATGTATCCACCGCACACGTAAAGCCGTATCACCTCAGACCTCTGGCACTGAGACACTCCTTAGCAGACGAGTTTGCACAGTATGCGTGGGGTGCGGATTTCAAACTGCCAGTAGAAGGAGCCAATCCGTCATTGTTTGATTCGCTCGTTAGCTGCCGCAAGACGACCACTGCCTCAGGCACCGCTAGATGGGAGTACAAGGGGAGATCGAGAGAAGGAGTAGAGACAGGATGGCGGACTGAGAATGACGTACTACAGAGTTTTGCACCCTTGCAGCTGGACGGTTATATCGCACTTTGGCACTTGTACAACCCCGACCCGACAAAAGACACGACCTCGGTCTTAGCTGCCCCTCGTGCCCCTGCCCTCCGTCGCCGCGAAGCCCTGACGCTGTTTCCGATAGGGTTTACCACCTGGAAAGACTTTGGCGGTGGGTTTCGACTGCAGGGGCAAATATACGGTTACAGGGACCGCTACTGGCGAGTGCGCTATAGCGATAACAACTGGGAAGAGCTGACCCGTCGCGAGATGGAACGGTTGCAGGACTGAAACGATCCACGCTCGATGCAGCGGCGAAGATCTGCATTTTCATCCGGCAACTTCGGCGACGATCTTTCCTTGCGACGATCTTTCCCTGCGACGGTCTTCCCCTTCGACGATCTTCCGCTGCGAGGATCTTCCCCTGCGGACATCTCCCTCCTCCATCTAGTGGCTATTTCTTGCCTTTTGCTGCGTTTTATGTTCCAACCGAAGAGGCTGAGTTGGTCTCTTCCGTTTAGTTCTAGTGGTTTCCGTTTCTTGTTGTCTGTTTTTCGCCTTGCCTTGTAGTTTGGTTTAAACCGAGGAGGCGGAGTTTGCCTTCTCCGTTGTGTTTGATTTTCGTTGGATTGGTGAGGACGCAATAGAAGCGATTTATACTTAGGCGTTAGGGGACACTGCGCTTATTTCATCGCTGAATGAGCGTAGGGGGACTGTAGCCATTGAATAGTGGTCGGGCAACCAAACTCGCAGTGAAAAAGCAAGGGTGTGGGTTTTTCTCAGGGATTTCCCACTGATGGCTCTTGCGATTTCGGTTTGGTTGTTCATCCCTGAGACTGTTATTTGTTAAGGAGCTTTGCGGCTTTTTAAACTTGGCTGTAGTCACAGGATTGCGATAGCATAATGCTCATTCCGTCACTTGCATTTTGCTAGGGGGCATGTTACGGTTGGATTGACCGTTTCAGGAGTTATGATGACATAGAGGCGTTTTCATATTATAGTTCCGCCGCCGAGAGAGGTGTCTTTTCTCCCTCTCCACCACTCACAATCCTTTGGTCAGAGCTTCGATCAAAGGATAAGCAATCTCTTACCATCTATCCATCTCCCTTGGAGGACTCTTCCCTGAAGTACCATAAGCTTGCCCTACGCTCCTGGAGACGTAGGAGCACACCTCTCGACTCGGTCGACTCCAGTCCTGCGCTGGCATTGAGGTTGGTCATAATGTCTCGATTCTGTGTTCTCGTCTTGGTTTATGCCTCTCATGTGTGGCTGCTGGTTTCTGGCAGGCCACACACACCAACTGTTAGAGAACCTGCATGTGTTGCCTCGTGACAATGACTTCAGACCTCAACCCAGGTAGCCTGGATTCGTAATAGGTATTTACACGTATGGTTCTCTCCTCGGGAATAGTCCCAGAGTTCAACCCTTGAACAACGTGAAGTACGACCCTCTTTTAATTTCGTTTGCCCCCACACTCTCGTCGTATGCCATTCAGGTGACTCTGACAACGAGAAAAACCCGCCGACTCTGCTGGACGACGTGAACGACATGCCACCGGAGGATGTAGCAATCGGGGTGGCGATTCCGGATGGGTTTCGTCTTCAAGAGTCGAGGCCAGCTGCTTTAGACAACTCTTGAGTGGGACGTGGTGTGTTAGTGACACTAAGCATGGGGTGGTTTGGTGGCCTGATCACTCGCAAGAGTCAGGAGCGCACGAAAGAAGTGTACGACTACCATGTGCATCTTGGAGCAGACCAAAGCGTGCGGAGCATGAAGTTACCCTTTTTAGGTGCATATATCACAAAAACCAAAGCGCGGCGGTGGGTGCGTGGGTTTTACTATTTATAGAGCGTTCCGACAAAGAGAAGACGGGGGGTACAGTCGGAGGGGGCAGAGCAGTCAGCTCGGAGATTCAGAAGCAGGCGGAGAAAAACCGGCAGTCAGTAGCAGGGGGGGAGTATTGACGCCCAACGTGCGTAACGCAGACCATGCCGATTGAGTAGCTTTAACCCCTATGTACGTACGAGTAGTGCTTAATTAAGCAGAATCGTTAAAGGTGGCGAAGATAATATTTGATGCCTGCAGTCCTGAAGAGCATCATCGTGTTTCTAGTGAATATCTTGTGATTAAGAGTGATGGATGCCACGTAAACAAACACATTCTTGACAACCGCTCAAATCCCAAAAGTCGCATTGAACGCCTTTGCAAAATAAGAATTTGATTTCTAAGAATTTGGCGTGTTGCGTCTCTTCTCCCAATAAGAAATTGAATTTAAGCATTTCTGCTGAAATTGGAGAGGAAATAAGGCGCGAGGCTGAGTTTAAATAGGAAACTATTAAGTGCCGTCGCGTACTGTAATGGAGGATCTATCCAAGATCGAACGCACACATGCGTGGGAGACAAATTCATCGGGGGGAGGGGGGCAAGACAACCGAGAAACGCACTGACATGACCTTCGACAAACAAAACGAGTACTTGATGGGGGCGGACATGATTGACCGAGGTTGCACCAAACCAGAGTCATATACTACGCAAGAAGAAGAGCTGATTCCACCCAGAAATAAAAACCCAAACGAAACACTGAACACCCATCAACTAGTGCCTGGTATACCCTAAAAATCGGGGGGGTATATGATATCTACAGTATATATACCCCTAAAAAAACAGCCCGTGGCCCGCCTTCGCATGGAGCCCGGTGCTCACCGTGGCCCTCGTTCGCCCGCTCCATCATGATGGTGTTCAAACTGCCGGGGTTTCTCTTTAAATCCTATTTGTTCCGATAAATAAGCAACGCTTGAATTTCATTTTACAGAACCAAACGACCCTTATATTTTCGGACATGCTGCAGCAGCAACGGCAGACAAAGCGCCTTCATGCTTCCCTCGTGTCTCGTGGACAGCCACGCCATAGCCACGAAAAAGGCGACCGCGCTCCTTCTGACCCCCCCTCTACTGGCCAGCGCCCTCCCATACCCGCGATGACGCCGGGCTCGCCCGCGCTGCCGTGCTGTCTGGGCACACACACGAACCCAAAACTGAAAGAGGAAGAAGCCTCTCGCCAACTAAAGTATATAGGGAACAAAGAGAGAGAGAATGAGCAAGTAATGAACGGAGGCGGTGTTCGAAGTGGGAGCTCTGAGAGTGCAGGGATGAGGGATCCCTGGGGGAGATATCTGTAAGTGTGTCTATCACATTATATAATATACCCTGCATATACCACATTTCATATGGGTATATCGAAAAACGCTGGGGTATATGGACTTGATTGAAAAATCGCAACTTATAGTACTTAGTCAC
>MEHQ01004313.1:225649-460520 GCA_008828725.1 Saccharina japonica | reverse complement strand
ACAGCCGCACAGGGCACAGGGCACAGGGTACATACAGCGGTACAGCAGTGCGTCGCGAGACTGCGAAAGATAGCCATCTCCGGTTCAGGCGGCAGTGCTGACTCTGACCTTGAGCCGGAGGCAGAGGCGGGTATACTTACAGCCCCCCCTTCAGCAACCCAGCGTTCTTGATGTAGCTGTACTCTGCAAGATGTATCTGTCATCTATCATTACATCATACATGACCTAGACTACACATCAGCAGTGCCCTCGTATAATACTATCCTACCTGGTACTGTTTTTTATTGTACGTAGCAACAGCTGTTGTTACATGTACCTGTATGTAGCTATTGTCGGCTGCAGATTATAAATTTGCATGTCGGCCTGTACCGTGTGTGGCGCAGCAGACGCAGGTACTGCAGGAGGGCCACTTGACACCACACCAAGATATCATCTCGTCACATTATGCCAACACATGCGCGCCGAACCCTTCGAAATGTGGACCAATTGGCTAGTTAGGTCGGGAAACCGACCGAAAAACCGACCGAAAATGTTCGGTTTCGGTTTCGTTTTTTTCGGTTTAAAATAAAAAACCGACCGAACCGACCGACTTTTCGGTAAAAAACCGAAAAACCGACCGAGTCCATTTTCATTTTCGGTTCACATCACTGCCCCTGGTGGAAAAACAAAAAAGAGCCCTAGATCAGTCGCTCGTTAAACGTGGGGTGCTTGTGAGATTGGGACTGGGTTGGTTCGGAGGGTTGATAACACGTACCAGGTAGAGCACACCAGACGTCTAGGTGTGGGTATGACTACCGCGTCATGCTCCATACTGATGGAAGCACGAACAATTTCAAGTTTCCGTTGGAGTCGTACAGCACGGATGAGGGCGCCGCTGTTGGGGCGTGGGTGGAGGTAGGGCAACATGAGGGGGTGAGGAGGTCGGGGCTGGCGCTGACTCCGAATGTCCGCAACGCGGAGCTTGCAGCTTAGGTGGGGGCGAGTTGATCCGCGTAGTGTTAGTTTATACTTGGTATAAGTAGAGTGTATGACAGGCTTGCCGGTCGCCCCGGTAGTGTAGTGGTCAGCTTCAAAGACTACTACCATTGGTACCCAGGATCGAATCCCACCGTGGTGAGAGATTTTGTCTTTATTTGAAAAAATAAAAAGGAACCAATTGCTGAGAGCGCCTTCGTGGCGTGGGTACGTAGGCGGAATCCGACGCAAGTCGACGAGGGAAGAAAGTGCTGAAACCTTCTCGCGATAAAAATGCAAGGCAAGAACCGTAGTGGGGGGGGAGGGAGAAGAGCCTACTTTGTGACCCCGGATCTGAGTCACGTCCAGTAAGGAGAGAGAAAGGAAGGGCGAAGATAATAAATGGGATGGACAAAAAAAAAAAAAAAAAAAAAAATGAGGGTCAGGTTTGTTGATTGGGGAGGTCAAGAGAGTACCTCATATCCAAGGTTTGCAGTGTGGTAGTACATACCGCACTCGTATGGTTGCGGCTGACTGTACATGTACAAATCACGCATATGTGGTTCTCGACGGCATATACTAAATAAGAAATAAGAAACACTGAAAAACTACAATTTAAGTCGAGCAAAAATAAGAATCATGATATAAGAAATGCCTAATGTTGCTGGTGGGGCACACGAGAATAAGACTTTGAGCCTGGAACCCAAATTGACGTTTCTTAACACGCGGGCCCCCACTGCTGTACTAACCTCGGAAAACGTAACACTCGGATAGACACTTATCTACGTTATGGGGCCTAACACAGGGACTTGGCAACGTACTAACATAGTGTTAACACTGGAGGGGCAATCACGGTAACGCGGTAACAGGAGGGGCAGTCACGGTAACGCGGTAACACAGTGTTAACTGGAAACCCACGAATGTGCACACGCCTTAACGTTATGTTACACGGTGATCCGTCCTTCAACCAACACTTTAACATAGTGTTAGGCTCTGGCCCAACACGATACGTTATCACTCTAACATTCCCAGATCGATATCTGCCAGATTTACTAACACGATAAATAATGTTACTGTCCACGGAGCGTTAAACATAACACACTAACATTGTGTTACGCTTCTAATGAGTGTTAACATTGTGTTACAAATAACACACTAACATAACACTAACATAGTGTCCAGCACTACTAACACTACGTTATTCGGACCCCCAGTCTGATTGCCTTAAGGTCGGATAACGTAACATTTAACATACTACGTTAAATACGTTACAGCTCTTAGCCGGCCGATACGTAACACATGTTAGGGTGTTAGCCTAAATGCCGAGGTCTGCCTAACATTATGTTACGGTGTACTGTCAGTAAATATCTGATTTTAACATTTTGTTACTGTGTTACCATAATAATCAATCCGGGCGTAACATTATGTTACTGAGTTAGCGTGGGGGCCGGAATCAATTCAACGTAATGTTACTACGTTACCCTTTCGGATCTTCCCACGCTCTAACATGTGTTACCTGTGTTAGGGGTAAAGCGGCGTCGCGGAGTAACATAATGTAGCCGTGTTATCCAGTTTTGCTGACATCCAGTAACACAAGTACACCAGGGTTCGAATTAGTGCTCCAGCAACATGTGCGCGTAGCGCACATCGGGCATATTTAGATGTGCGCGTAGCGCACACCGAGCCGGAGGCGAGGTGCGCTCCCCGCAGGGGCCCCCGGAGGGCCCCCGGAGGGCTCCCGGAGGGCCCCCCGGGAGGGCCCCCGGAAGGCCCCTGGAGGGCTGCCGGAGGCGAATTTTTTGCACGTATGTGCGTAAATGTACTAAAAAATGTGCGTCTCATTCGCTCGTCTTGCAAATAACACACAGACAAGCATAGCCTCTGTATTTGCGACCCTTTCAAGCCTTGTTTCATCCACGGACATACAAAACCGTCATAAATTTGAACTCAGTCCCCTCAAAAAAGAAAGCCACAAACAAATTCAGCAGGAAATTGTCGAATAAATCACAAGAAAAAGGCCTAAAAACAAAATCGCCTGCCGCGAAAACAGACCCAAAACTTTTTCGCCTGCGGCGAAAATAGGCCCCAATTTTTTGTTTCGCCTACGGCGAAATGGACCAGCACAATTTTTTGGCCTGGCCAAAAAGTGTGCGGGGGCCTAAAAAAGATGTGCGGAAAGCCGCACATCTACTGCTTTTTGTGGTGCGCAAAAGCTGATATTTCAGATTTTTGGTGCAATTGCGCACGTTTCACCAACTAATTCGAACCCTGGTTACTACTGCAGTAATTTACTCGCTAGTGAATATGAGGCTCGACCTCAGTACCTGCAGTAGTCAAATCTGCAATGCATCACGCTGGGGGAATACGGATTGTGCTGAACCAGCGCGAATGAACCTCTACGTATACGTGCCGTTTGAGTTATCTCAGCAATTGGTTCCTTTTTATTTTTTCAAATAAAGACAAAATCTCTCACCACGGTGGGATTCGATCCTGGGTACCAATGGTAGTAGTCTTTGAAGCTGACCACTACACTACCGGGGCGACCGGCAAGCCTGTCATACACTCTACTTATACCAAGTATAAACTAACACTACGCGGATCAACTCGCCCCCACCTAAGCTGCAAGCTCCGCGTTGCGGACATTCGGAGTCAGCGCCAGCCCCGACCTCCTCACCCCCTCATGTTGCCCTACCTCCACCCACGCCCCAACAGCGGCGCCCTCATCCGTGCTGTACGACTCCAACCGAAACTTGAAATTGTTCGTGCTTCCATCAGTATGGAGCATGACGCGGTAGTCATACCCACACCTAGACGTCTGGTGTGCTCTACCTGGTACGTGTTATCAACCCTCCGAACCAACCCAGTCCCAATCTCACAAGCACCCCACGTTTAACGAGCGACTGATCTAGGGCTCTTTTTTGTTTTTCCACCAGGGGCAGTGATGTGAACCGAAAATGAAAATGGACTCGGTCGGTTTTTCGGTTTTTTACCGAAAAGTCGGTCGGTTCGGTCGGTTTTTTATTTTAAACCGAAAAAAACGAAACCGAAACCGAACATTTTCGGTCGGTTTTTCGGTCGGTTTCCCGACCTAACTAGCCAATTGGTCCACATTTCGAAGGGTTCGGCGCGCATGTGTTGGCATAATGTGACGAGATGATATCTTGGTGTGGTGTCAAGTGGCCCTCCTGCAGTACCTGCGTCTGCTGCGCCACACACGGTACAGGCCGACATGCAAATTTATAATCTGCAGCCGACAATAGCTACATACAGGTACATGTAACAACAGCTGTTGCTACGTACAATAAAAAACAGTACCAGGTAGGATAGTATTATACGAGGGCACTGCTGATGTGTAGTCTAGGTCATGTATGATGTAATGATAGATGACAGATACATCTTGCAGAGTACAGCTACATCAAGAACGCTGGGTTGCTGAAGGGGGGGCTGTAAGTATACCCGCCTCTGCCTCCGGCTCAAGGTCAGAGTCAGCACTGCCGCCTGAACCGGAGATGGCTATCTTTCGCAGTCTCGCGACGCACTGCTGTACCGCTGTATGTACCCTGTGCCCTGTGCCCTGTGCGGCTGTTGTTGTCGCTGCTGTTGCGGAGTGCGGGCTGTGTGCTATGTGCTGTGTGCTGTGTGTCCATGTCAATTCATAACGGGGTTTCTATGTAGATATGTAGGCGTTATTGATTTTCGGGACATGAAAAAAAAACGACCGAAACAAACCGAGTCGGTTTTTCGGTTTCGTTTTGTTTCGACAACTGAAAAACCGAAAATTAAAAGTCGGTTTTCGGTTTGGAAAAAACAAAATAAACCGACCGAAAAAACCGACTTTCGGTTGTCGGTTCACATCACTGACCAGGGGACATTTCATTTGTGACTTGTGATGAAACTGTCAGACAAAAAACTGTCTTGGAAACCTGGGGAAAATAAAACAAAATAAAGAAAAAAAAGAATGTCGGCTGTGATGAGACTTTATTACTCGGTTCACTTTTCTGTACGGTACTCGTAGCACGGCTGGAAGGTTTTAACGTTTGGCGTTTCTTATTCCGTACCATGCTCCGGAGCGAACGCGTTTCTTAAATTGGATGGAACGACAATCACTGCTGTTTTTTATATTGCATTTTTCTTATTTCGTTACCCGGTTTGAGCTGTCTTTCTTACAGGAAATTTCTTTTTTTTCTCACAATCCCAGCCTCCGTTTCTTAACACAATATTTCTTAAATCCGGGCCCCCACTGTATATCGGCATATATCAGACAGGGGTGATAGATGTTAGGTTCTTCTATAAATAGGCCACGCAGGAGCGCTTTTACGGGAAGAAAGACCAATTTACAAAGAACGCACGCGAGTTTAGGCATTTCCCCAAAAACACACAACAAAAACTACTGCTTGCTGCTCTGTACGAGGTTGGAATTAGTTTTGAGGAAGATCTGAACATTTCGGAGTATAACTGAACCGATGATGCAAATATTTAATGCATAACCTATATTTATACCCGCCGGGGCAAAAATAATGTATAACCTCTTCTATCAATAATAATAGCTGAAAAAGCCGATATTATATATATATTAAAAAAATTTAAAAAACAACAGCTGTGAGCTCGAGGATTTCGTCGAAGCTCATCTTTGCTAGCTGAGTGTAATACTTCGATCGCGCGTACTTACGGATTTTATATGTCCTCATGTAGGATGTACATCCCGTATGAGGGGGACACAATCTGAGGCTGTAGAATTCAGGAAGTGTGTGTCTATTTGTGGGGGAAGAAATAATTAAAAATAAATTAAAATTAAAATTAAACAGTCTGAAATAAACGTACCAGGTATACTATAGTGTTCCGACGAGTTTACGTTATAGAGTGGTTCTACTATTTGTAGCCATGTATGGTATATAAGAAGAGGTGTGTGAGGACAGGTTATGGAGTAAAACTTAAAAGCACCTGGATTAAGTTTTTAATTAATTAGTGATTTGGGTTTTTGTAGTGTGCATTATTTATTTGTACCTATAAGGTATCTTTAGTGGCAATTATATACCAGGTATATATATATATATCACACCCTGGACAATTCCTATTTCAATAGTCTATTGTGTCTTATAATTATTTTTGGGTGTAGTCTATTAATTGGAATTGCCCAACCAAATGATTTTGATTGAAGTACATTCATTTGAATTGTCCGGGTAATTAGTTTTGAATGCTGCCTACCAATTGGAATTGTCCAGACAATTGATTTTAGGTGCTGCCAATTAATTGGAATTGCCTGCACAATTATTTGGACCATTTCTATTACTATAGTCTATTGTGGCTACAACTAATTTCGGATGCTGTCTATTAATTGGATTTGCCCAACCAAATGATTTCGATTGAAGGATACTAATTTAAATTGTCCGGGCAACTGATTTCGGGTGCTGCCTACTAATTGAAATTGTGCCTACAATTTATTTCGAGTGCTGGCTATTAATTGGAATTGCCGATACACTTGATTTCAAATGCTATCTATTAAAAGCAATTGTCCAACCAAATGATTTCGAGTGATTTCTATTAATTGGAATTGCCCAGTCAAATTATTTCGAGTGAGATCTATCAGTCGGAGTTGTATAGCCATTTTTTTCCAGTGTTATCTACCAATTGAAACTGTCCAACCCAATGATTTCAAGTACGGTCTATTAATTGGGATTGTCCAGGCCAGAAAAAAAACAACAATTTAATTTGGAAAGTCAGCACAGCAACCTATTGACCAAACCACTCCTATTGATAGGCAAGACCTGAAACTAATTGTTGAAACAATTTCAATTGGAAGGTCATGGCAGAAACCTATTGATCCGACGATTCCTATTAATAGAAAGAAACAGAACGAAATTATTGAATCAATTCCAATTAGAAGGTGAGAGCAGAAACGGTTTGATTGAACCATTCCAATTGTGAGACAAGACCAGAAAATAATTGCTGGAACAATATATATTGGAAGGCCAGGACACAAATCTATTGGCCCATCCATTCCTATTGATAGATGAACCACGAAAGCAGTATCTCGACCAATTTCATTTAAATGAACTTTCGGAAGATCTACTGTAAAAGCAATAGTCCATTGTGGGTAGGTCCCATATCCTATTGAAGAAGTAATAGAGTATTGGAGTCTCCAGAGCGAAAAAATTGCAGGAGACAATTCCAGTTAATTAACAGAGCTCTAAAGCAATTGCCTAAGCAATTCCAATTAGTAGGTGGACTACTATATGTTGTTGTCTTTGCAATTCCAATTGCGGCAATATGGTAACAATCAATTGTCCGCCTAATTTCATTTAATAGACTTTTTGGTGGGTCTATTGTAGGCGCAATAGTCTATTGCGATGCCTATTGTCCAAGGTATAAGCAGAAAGGGAATGAAAAAAAAAATCCTAGTGACTAATCGGCCGCCAAACATTTTGTCCGATATATTTAATCTAATGGGCATCCTCCGAAATATGTTGTCTGGTTGATTCCAATTAATAGACTGCTTCATGAATCAATCGCTCCGGCAATTCCAACCGCTAGACAGCCTCACGAATCGTTTGCCTTTGCAACTTTAAGAAATAGCTTCCTCATGCATACATATCATATATTGTTGTGTTCAATTCCGATTGCAGCGTCCGGAATCAATTGACCGGTAACATAATATTGTCTATTAAATGGAAATGCCTGATTGTCTGGACGATTTATTTCGAAGCCTGCCAAATAAATGAGATTGCAAGGACAATTATTTAGAAAGATGCCTACGTATTAAATGGAATTGCCCGCGCAATTCATTTAGAAGGATGTCAATTAAATGGAATTGCCAGCACAAATGCAATTCTATTTACGCCAATTAAATGGAATTGCCAGCACAATTTATTTGGAGGATGTCAATTAAATGGAATTTCCAACACAATTTAATTGGGAGGATGTCAATTAAATAGAACTGTCAGCACAATTTATTTAGGAGAATATCAATTAAATGGAATTGCCAGCACCATTGGCGCAGAAAAAAATCTACAATTGTCCATTAGAGTTACAATAGAATGGGATATTATATTTCAATAGACTATGGGTTCAGCAATGGGATTTTGTTGGTAACTGTTAATAGCAATTACTTCAACCATTAATGTAGATGGGTGTATATTAGCATAAATTGGGTGGACGATAGGGCCTAGTGGGTGTCTGTTAATAGGAATTGTCTGTACCATAGAGTTCGATGCGTTCCAATTAATTGGAATTGGCGACCATAATTGCCAGTCAATTGTAATAGGAAACTATTAATAGACAATTAGGCAATTGATAATTGTCCAGGGTGTGATATATATATATATGTTGCTGGTCATAGCCCTTGGTCATACGTAGTCATGCACACGTTTCTGATACGCATGATTATATATAGAACTACCTGGTATGTACTACGACGTACGGCTGTCTGCTGTAGGCTAAGTTTGATTTGTGTGACTGCAGTTCATCTACGGAGATTGCGGCGGCCTCACATTTTCCCGGACGGGTTGCACATATATATTTATAGAAGGTAACGTTCCCCTTTGGAATGTGAGTGACTTCAAATCCTGGGAGTGTCTCGACTTGAAAAGGAGTCCGCAGGTGACACTCATTCATCAATATCTCTTTTTGGAGCAAACATGCGGCATAAGTTGCTGTATTGCCCAAAGGAAATAGTAGTAGTGGCAGTAACGGCTATTCCTAACTCCTAACGAACAAAAACAAACACGATGATATCGTATGTGAGGTATGTCATGAATCGTGACTTTTAATGTCGATAACTATCTATGATGTTAACCTCGCGAAGTATGAAGCCATTTCGTTTAGCGTTTCCCTAAATAAAGCAAAATCACGATCCGTGACAATTTGTGATGGCTCTTTGCGGTAAATACGCCTGACCAAGGCACTAGTCCATGGAACCCAACGGTATCTGAAGACCGGTGTAGGAGCGTATGACAGCCTCAGCTTTGTACACCAATCGTGGACAGCAAGCGGCTGCCGAAATCAACCGCTGGGCGTGGGCTAACAAGCACGTTGCGGCCTCGAAACCTCGAGGAGGAGCAGGACGAGGAGGAGTCACGGCGCAAACGAAGAGAGAAGGTATCGTGATTATCTCAAGAGCAAAGGCCGGGCAGACGATCAGTGAGATTTATCTGGACTGGCCAGGATGGCCAAATAAACCTTAGGGCTAATGTCGCAAGAACACCCGAGTGAGATTACCACTCTTCGTCAACTCGAGTAAAAAACGTGGATATTATTACCCAGAACATACGAACACACCGACCGGACCCGAAGGCTGGACTAGACCAAGGACGACTGTTGTGGTGGGCGGTGACCCCAGCAGCAAAAGCAGCAGCATTCGTCATACCTCAAGATCCGTACCTACCTACTGTACGAAATCGGGGGATGTGCCTCGGATGTCCGCTGACGACCGCAGCCCCCCCCCAGAGCGAAAACCCACAGACCCAAAGGTCGACGACGGAAACAAAGTACAGGGACAACCGGAGAGACCATCCACAAAAAACACACAACACGAAGAAGGGGGACAGAATAAACCACGATCAACATAATTTCCGTGTCGACATAATTCATGTCGGTGACATACATCCGTGATAAAACGCTACGGAACTACACCTCGTTTTACTGAAAGTAGATGGAATTCATAACAAAACATGGATTATCGATTTTTCAATTTCACATGACAAACTACACAGCAATATTTAAAGATGTCCTTTCGTTTATCCTAACCACTACATAGTACATTTTCAGCTCCACCTGCTAGGAAATACCACTTCACAAACGCACATACGTACACACATACACATAGCACTCAAAGAAAATAAGTGACCCACCAGCTTCTTCCGGTTGTGGCCGAAAGCTATCAATCAGGAGCAGCTAGTGGTAGAGGGTGCGAACTATATATAGAAGTTAAAGACTCTGTCGTTAGACAAGCAATCACAGCAGGAAAATCTGCAATCGATTCAACAACATTTCTTCCAGCACCCGAACCGATCGCACCATCGGTAAACCCCACCATGCTAAGTGTCGTCGTGCTCTTTGCCCTCAAGACCTCCTACGTTTTTTGCCGCTCTCTGATCCAACGTGAACTTAAATAGCATGGTCCTCGAGCCCAACCTCGGGCGATCGCATAACAACTCCTAGTTTGGTAGCTGTCAACGAACGTATGGGTTCAGAAGGAACAGCATCCTTCCCAGGGATAGTTTGTGACGAATCGAATATTGCAACAACAGATATATCCACCTCAACATCCGACCTCTCGCATACATCCACATCCATTGAGGGCTCCTCAGATACAGATTCCCGCTCAGCAGAAGAAACGACGACAGGTATGCCTACAACAACCTCAGACTCTCAACGTGCATCCACATTCTCCGGCTCAGTCTCTTTAGCGACATAAACTACTGCAGTTCAGCAGAACAAGGAACAATCTCCGACTTCTCACAAAGATCCACACCCGTTGAGGGCTCTTCAGGCTCAGACACCAGCTGAGAACAAGGAACAACGGCATATCGATCTGAAATACGACGAGCGGCATGGATTGAACCCGGGGGAACCGCAGTATGATATCACGACATCGACTGTGGCGGCTAGAATTCCAGACAGAGACGTACCCCCAAACGTAGATATATCCGGAACAGCACTTGCAGTCCGAATCGCTGTTGGTGTCCCTCGTCCCTCCAATAAATAATTCGGTTGATAATACACCACGTTGACATTTGAAGTAACAGCAGACGTACACAGCCCCGCATCACTATTGGCAGGATGCAACATGGTAGTATCACCACCTCAAGTACGAACTAAGGTACCATTCGAATCATACGAAGAAACGGATCCACCAAATATGTCGGAAGCACCATTCGAAGGACGAAGGCGTGGGTGTTGACGAAAAGCCAAAGACTCGAAAAGTCTAACTGGTGGACTCAGCTATCCGGGAAAATCATGGCACGCAGAAGCAGAGTAGACATCACGGCCAGACGAAAACTGCGTGCCTCCAACCCCTCGCACTCCTTGGCTGGCTTGACACCGAATAGTCCGACCTGATACCCACCCCGCTTCTAAGTGAACCCACCCCTTTTGATGGGAAGAAATAAGAGCCATTATTCACAGGGGGACCTTGCTGGTATCCTCGACTCCCATAATATGAGTATTCATTTGTATACATAGACGCCTGCACAGCAAGGACGTGAGATGTTCCCGGCCAAGCCTCCGGTTCATGTTCCGCCATTAAGAATACGTCCATAGTCCGGTCGTATAGGTCATCGTTTATTATCAGCCGAGAAGTACATGCATTCCGAAACGTGTAGGATGATGTTGCATCCAAACACATTCGCGTGAACAACTGAGCAGGACAAAGGATCCACGTCACCGCCAATCATGAAATAATCGGTCACTCTCCCATAGGCAAAACCCTTCCACGTAGCGTCGAAAAGAGACCGAACGACCCGTAGCATGCCAGCAGCTTCAGTCGCAGCAGCAACCGAACAAGCAGCGGAGCAGAGCAGCTCTTCCAAGGCGATACCATCATGTGCCCGCTTAGGATACGCGATATCACGCAGGCAATCTAACACCACCTCGAAAGTAATCCGATAAAATCGACCGGAATATTATCCTGCTTTGGGGCACACTCTCTGCAGAAGAAACGACGGAATGAATTATCGAAGGTATCAATCGGGCATGTCTTCCACGTTAGCTACGAAATCGAGGAATGTACGGATATCCTTCACCTGGTCGTCAAGAAGCTTGGGAAGTTTCCTTTCTGCAGTTGGACGGCCACGTGTCAAGGCTGTAGCAAGCTCGTCGTAGTCGAAATTGATTTGTTTAGTTAGGGTTAGGGAAAAAGAATCTATTCCACCGCTTTCACGACGTCTCGTTGAATCTTCGCAACAACGAGATGAATATCTACGTGTTTGACGGCGAACATCTCCCGGCGCACCAGGAGCACCTGGACCATGATCCGACCCAAGTGATCGACAGAACGAACCTTTTCAGGAGTCCATATCGTTGTCCTCCAATGCTACGACGCGTAGCCTCACCTTTCAACTTATGTTACTCCAACCGCAAGATACCCCCGCCCCCCTGCTAAAAAGCCACCGCAAACCCAACATATCATGTTTTTGTCAAACAAATACCCACCAGCCCATAATTAATTGTAGACGAAGTTCCTGCTCTTACTCGTACTCTTACATGTAGTTCCAGCAAAAAAACGATGACGCCCAGCCCAAGCACGACTTGACACCTAATCCGAAGACGCAAGACCCGATACTCGATGCGAAGCATACCTAAATATATCGAGAGTACCTCTTACTTGTGAGCTCCACTTATTGGAGAAAGATGTTGTCGGTATATTTCAAGAGCAGAAAATTGTAGATATAAATATGCAGCAGAATTAACAGCCCCTCCACCTGAAGCTATTACTGCGAACCTCGAAGGCCACCCTTGTGGCTCGAAGATAGTAGATACCCGACCCGGAGAACCGATGAGGCTCGAAGATTGCTCGAAGAAGAGACCCAAACATATATCCAGAATACCCAATACTGTACCACACCTACAGTAAGATGTCCGAATATCCACGCGGCAAAAACCTGACGAGAAAAACTATACCCAACCCTAACCACTCGTATTATCTAATATTTCCGGAGTGCCGACGCCCACCCCACGCGAAATCTTTGAGACATATTTTGTGCTGGCTTAGTTGGCCAAACTCAACTCAGGACTAGCCCCGCTAAAGCATCCGAGTGAGATGATCGCCCTACGCCGACACGAGTAAGACGTGAATATTACTACACAGAAGATAACAACACATCGACCGGGCCCGAAGGCCACACTAAACCAAGGGCGCTTGCTGCGGGCGGTGTTCTCAGCAGAAAGAAGCAACAGCAGCATCCGTTATACCTCAAGATCCATATCCACCTAGGAAACCCGCGGATGTACCCCGGATGTCCCCTGACGGCCACATATTGTAATCTCGCAGGCCGGGCGGGGCCGAAGGCGGGTGGGGTTTGAACCTCATAGGCTGGATCGAGCTTCGGCCCGTGATTTGAAGTGTATCGCGGGCCCGGGCCGGCCTCGTCTCACTCGCGCACCACCCGCCAATAATCTTGGGTTTGAAACATATTTGCATGTTTTACGGTTTGAAAATATCGACAAACGTAACACACAATGTGACATATCAGCTATTTTCGTTAGAATTGAAACGTCACGAATCGTGATATCCTTTTTCATCATGATAAATTGCCACGAATCCCTAGTCTTACTTTGTTCGATATAAAATGACCCTGAGCCAGGACTACCAGTATATGTGGGCACCGGACACGAAAATTCAATATGCATCACTGGCTGGGAGGCGTCATGCCCAGAAAATGATAGCCGGTATAACCGGTATAACCGGCTGGGTATAACCGTTGTAACCGATACGCGGTGTAACCGGTTATTGCGGTGAAACGCCTTTACGTGATTGAAACCGCGCGGCTTATCGCCTTGCGTTGGTCGTCATTTGCTACAGTAGTGGTAACTACTCGGCGTCTCCCTCCAGTACACCACTGCATGCCATACCGGACCGTATTGAGAAAATATTCTAACCACAGCCAAGGGTGCCCCAAAACAAAATGTCTGACCAACACCCACCCCCGGGCGGGCTGAACATAAAAATGACACATCGGCATACAAACTCCTACAAACACAAATGTGGTGCAATACCCGTTCAGACATGCACGACGAAGTCTATCTGCACGTGTCCAAGAATCGATTTCATCTCAGGTGGGGCATTCGGCTCTCCAACGATTGGAGGAGAATAATCGTCATCGTATTCCACAGATATTGCACGGCGTTCGGGGGGGGGGGGGGGGGNGTGGCCACTTCCGGAGACAGCAATGGGTTTTACTATGTAACTGCCTCGCGGACGCCTTACCATATTAACACTACGTGATACGACCATTCCCCTTGTGCGGAACAAAGGTTCTCCACCCCGCACAAATGATCTACCCGACCGCCAGCTTTGGTGACCGCCAAAAAAAAAAGAACAAAAAAAAACGGCACCCTGGTTGTCTAGCTCACGCAGCGAGTGGCGTGTTTTACAGCGCCGTTGCCAACCGACGCCAACTCAACCTATAAATATATCATATATTTATTGGAGGGGGGGGGGGGGGCTTTTCAGTGTATCGCTTGATCTAAGTGTGGTTCAGCCCCCCCCTCCCCCCCGACATGAATACAACCCCCCCCCTATCTATAAATATGTATGATGCATATATATATGTAGGTTGGTTGGGTTGGCGTCGGTTGGCAACGGCGCTATGAAACACGCCTCTCACCGCGTGAGCTAGACAACCCGGGTACCGGTTATTGCTTGTGTTTTGTTATAGCGGTCACCAAGGCTGACGGTCGAGTCAGATCATTTGTTCGGGGTTGAGAACCTCAACTCTGCGCAAGGTGGATGATCTTATAACGTAGTGTGTGTATGATAAGGTACCCACGAGGCAGATGCATAGTAATGCCCATTGCTGTCTCTAGACGTGGCCACACCAGAAATCAAATCAATTCATTGAAGGCTGTCATCCATATGTAAGTCCGCCGCACAAGCGGTTCTTCGTAGGATGCAGCCCACCTTTCATGCGACTCGCTCAACCCCTCGCGGCGCTTTGCGGTTGGTGCAAGCAATGTCTCGCCTCGTTGATGACATGCTCCGTCCCGGCATTGCAGGGATGCGAGGCTCTATGGTTTTACGACTACGGCCGTGTACGACATGAACACACTCCTCCCCCCTCGGCGGAGAGCTGAATCTGGAAGGAAACAAAATGGCGGTTGCTCATGTTTGTTTTTTCTGGTCGCCCTTGCCCACAGCTGTGAAGTCTGGAAAATTTCCGAATCGCATTTTTGCAGGGTGTGTGTGATACTTCAATCGCGCGTGCTACGGGTTGTGTAGGTTTTCAGGTGATATTACAGAAAAAAAGTATATCATATATACGTAAGTATCTATGTCCTATAGTAGAGGAACAAGAAGATACCAGCTACTAGATACCAGACATGTAGTATCGATAGCCATGCTCCCGTGAAAGCTATCGTGTGCGGGGGTACGACGTGCTGTGTTGCTGCAGGCAATGTTGCTGACTGATACCGGTACGAGTCAATAGTAGTCACATCACGTGCGTGGGAGAAAGTAGGGCTGACGCGTGCAATCGTGTGCGTGTGTACAGTACGACTATTTGCGAGCCAGGTGGGTGCAGGCGCACAGAAACATGCGACGGCGAGACTCATCCCATCAGCTCAATGATAGAGCTCGACGGTGTGCAGGCACCGGCGTGTGCTGGAAGGTATACCCACATACTCATGGCCCCAACTACCAGAGGTGCCAGGTACTGGTGGTGTCGATGGTCATGAGCTCTCGTGGGTGACATCGTGTGGGGGTGTACGTCGCGCTGTGTTGCTGGGGGCGATGTGCTGATTGACATCGGTAGTCTGTAGTAGTCACCACGTATCTCCACGTACTTGCAAAAACACGGCTAAACGTACGGCGAGATTCCGAGCGCTGGAACTTGCTAATACATTTAAAAGCGCACGGTAAAACAATCACACTCAAAAAAGTACCTGATAGCCACTGTACCAAACGCGCTTGAAAACAACTTTCAATCATTGTGCCGTTTTTCTCACGAGTAGCCGGGATGGATTACCTGAGAGCGAACTCTTAGGAACTAGGAGGATGCACGTACATATATCGGCGGAGGTGATGGGTTCAGCGGTGGATGGTCAATAGAATTGAAGCTGCGGTGACAAGTTAGGAGCCGCTCAGGAAATAGGCAAAGTACAGCGAACAGGCAAGCGCTGCGACGATGACAGTCACGAAAACCATGTTAAGTTGAGACTGCCGCTGCTTGCTGCTGCAGTAATGGAAGCGAACGCTCCCCCCGACGAATGAACAGAGGTCGAATGACAGGAAGAAGAGGCACGGGCCGAAAATACTCGCATCTTGCGTCGTGTAAAGCCTGGTGGATACGGTTCCATAGCGCTTCAGCTTATTACTACTGTAGTTACCTTGTGGAGCTCTGTCTAGGGATATAGTGGTGCCAGATGCAGGGTATAGCGCCCTCTTGTTGTTCCTTTGCTCGAACTGATTCAAACGCTGGAAGTTCCCACTTACGGCCTCGATTTTACTGAACCCTCGACCATTGCGGGCATGCGCGGAGCCGAAGGTGGGCGTCAGCCCGCCGCGGCAAATCCCCTTTGTATGTATCACGATATGCCAGGTACCTTGCATGCACGATTTTTAAATGGGGGCTATAGAGTCTTGGGGTATTGTAGACTGGCACGGTTATTCATTATAGGTTGTCAGGGGGGAGCGGAGGGGGACCCCGGGCTGCTTCATAAGAGTTGCGTGTTTTGTCGATACGCTAATCCTACTGTAGCAGCCCTAACCCCAACGGCCTGGGATAAAGATTGAATTGAATATGGTTGACCTACTGGAGGGCTAATGCCTGGACTATCAATAATTGTGTTTCCGGATCTGGGTCAAGTTGTAACCACATAATGGTAGGTGTGATACACAGCAGTACTGCCACTACCCACCACACGCTTCTTCTTCTGAGCTGCCAGTTTGAGCGCTGGCCGAGCCATGGACTTATCCGCCGATGCAGCTGCTGCTGTAGCAGCTCTGACCAGGAGCGGGCGGTGCAAGGCGAGTGAGCCTAGGAGTGTCCCCAGGCTTTGTACGACAACATCTTCTTCTGGCTGCCACGTTTTCAAGCCGGCCGAATTCAAATCCCATAATAATGATGGCACAACCTCTAGGTCGTCAAACCGGTTTTTCGGAATGAATATGGTTGATGTAATGGGGGGGTTAATGTGTGGACTATCAACCACTGTGGTTTTGAAGCTAGACCAGGTTGTAACAAAACCTATCTACCGCTACTAAGGTATGATGATCAGCAGTACCGTTGATCGAGGCTACTGTTGATGTGCATACCAGCATCACACGGCTATACGACGTACATGTCCCGTGACCAACGATTTGTTAGAGCGAACCGTATGGGGGGCGAATTAAGGGATAGAAAGCGTAGAGTCAATATCGCCTGGTGATGACTTTCCTCAGGTCGTACGATAAGACCTGGTCTCAGATGCTGGCCGATGACGGTATTTAGAGGTTAGCGCGGGTCTACCACAGTGTTTGTCATTTTTCGTTTACTTCCATGAATTTTTTCTTTTACTTACATGGAAGTAAGTGTTGACTCCCATTAATGTTTTTTTTAACTTTCATGGAAAGATAGTATTTACTTCCATTAAAGTTGTTTTGTTTATTGGAATTCAACTTTTATTTCCATGAAAGAAAAATTAACATTTAGTTTTATGTTTACTTTCATAAATAAGTTAATGCAAGCAAATTTACTTGTGTGGAAACTTTCATGGAAGTAATTTTTACTCCCAGGAATTTTTGGTTGCTTCCATGAAAGCAATTTACTTCCATGAAAGGGTTTCAACTTTGATGGAAGCAAATCGTTCCTTCCATAAAAATAGAACTTTACTTTCCGTGGAAGTGAATTGACTCCTATGGAAACTTTCATTGGAGTAAACAGTATTTACTTCCATGGGAGTAAACAAACTGCCACGGTTCCGCGGAAGTTTCCGTATGAAGAGGGCCTTCGGCTATTTTGACAGGTCGAGTGTGGTTCTACACGGTGTTTATTATCCCGTTGGTATTTGGTCCACGTTTCGGCAATCGGGATGGGCCCACTTTGGGTGCGACTGTGTACCAACTGGGAGCAGGGTGTGAATCAATGCCCTCGATTTCATGTTTTATTTCTATGGAGGTAAAACGAATAAGTACTTCCAATTCAGTCACCTAGAAGTAAAACAACGTTCATGGAAGTAAACAAGCTTCCATGGAAATACAAAAGTTTCATGAAAGTAAATTTTACTTCTATATACTTCCATGAAAGTAAAAAAACTTTCGTGGAAGTAAAATTTACTTCCATTGAAAAGTTTTTTTTTCCCGTAACTTTCATGGAAGTGAACTCAAAATCCACATAATGTGGTAGATCGCTAGCGCGCGAAGCTGCGGTTAGACAGTGCGGGGTGCACTGCTGATATTTTACTTCGAACATACAATGTACGAGTAAGATGTGGTGTTGTACATAGTGCGTGGCGCTCTCTCGCCAAGTTAGGCTTATCACGATGAACTGGTGGGATTTCAGCAGCGGGAGGTGAAAGGAGAGTAAGCCTGTGGGCACCCTCGGGCACTCTAAGTCGTTCCTCAGCTTCAAACAACAATATATGCGCCTTGTTTCTGTAGCCTCGTCCAATTTCAAATCCAACATCTAGATCGTCGAATGTTAACTGCATTAAATAAAAATATTATAAATGCGTCAGCTGTGAGTTCAACTGGTTATAAATTGATTCGTCGAATGCAACTTCGATAGCAATGAGGTTGTCGAACCGTTACTTATGGGGCTATTGGTTCGATCGCATTGCATCTATGATAGATACTGATGCCTGGTGCAAACGCTCGGCGGTCGCACCAACGTACAGTATTCGACAATCTATAGAGCAGACAGGGAGGTGTACTACTGCAGGAACTATTCAAGTGCATCGTATATTTAATAGATGGCCAGGGGCCCCTGGCTGCTTCTTAAGAGTGGGGTGCCTTTTTACGAACGACAGGAAGACAGTCGTTGTTAAACTGTAGATCCAGTGTGGGCGCTTGCCGAGCCGTGGATTTATCCGCCGATGCCGCTGATGCACCAGCTCTGAGTGCAAGGTGGACCATACTCGTGCATCCTTAATATTTCATGCTGCTCGGTAGTGCTGGTGATGATAATGGATCCTTACGACTACGACGGTTTCGGTATGTCCCGCACGATGTCGGCTCTATCGGGCGCCACCCGACCCCTCTCGTGCGAATCGATACAGCCAATCAGATACGTAGAGCGTTGGTTTTGTCGGCTGCGGTTAGACACTTGACTAACGATTTGTTTCAAACTAAATTTCACTTGACTATCTACTTGAACGTTTGAGTCACTCTTGCCAAACCAAGCGTATGTTTCAGCCGCGGTACGAGTACGATGCAGAAATGGGCTGTGTAGCCAAACGTGTTTTTCATCCGCGGTATGGAGTGCCAAAGGTACATGTACTCGATGTTCTCGAAGCGCATGCCAGAGCTGTGCCAAAGGATACTCTAGCATAGCGGGTACCTGGCCTTTCTCGTGAGTGTTGTCATGTGTGGGCGCACGATGTGTTGCTGCGTGCGATGTGCTGGCTGACACCTGATATGTCTCGTGGATGATATCGTGTGCTACGAGTACATGAGTACGTACTCGTCGTACATACCAGACAACAGCTCTATGTAGAAGTCGACGGTGTGCGAACACCAGCGCGTGCTGGAAAACATCACCAACCCGCCACCGCGCCCACCCCCTCTACGACGTATCCACATACTCATGGCCCCAACTACTAATACCAGACATACCAAATATCAGTACAAGTAGTACAAACCGAACGGGGAACTCGTCTCATAAGTTTTATGATAGATCTCGACGGTGTGCGAGCACGGGCGCGTGCTGGGAGGTACAGTAGTAACCATCTGAGAACGGTACTTTTTTTTGTGGGTTCTGCCGATGGCTGTACTGAAAGAACCAAGGCGACAATTCACACGCCGGTTGTGTCCAACAATGCCCTGAGTGAAAATGAAAATTCGCGTTCGCGTCGATTTTTATATTTTTCAGTTTTGCTTTAGTTATAGCCTTGAAATGCTATTTTTGGTAAGGATTTCAAATGGTCAATTTTCAATATATTTATTTTCGGCTGGCTCAGGAAACCACATTCTAGACCCGATATTGAAAATGTGTTCCCGGAGGATTGTGGTGACAAGCTATACGATCATCATACAAGTTGTATTGTAGTAAAATATCCATTTTCAGCGCCTATAATATGGTTTCCTGAGCCAGCCGAAATTAAATATATTGAAAATTGGCCATTTGCAATCCTTACCAAAAATAGCCTTTCAAGGCTATAACTAAAGCAAAACTGAAAAATATAAAAATCGACGCGAACGCGAATTTTCATTTTCACTCAGGGCATTGTTGGACACAACCGGCGTGTGAATTAAATAAAATTATTATAAATACGTCAGCTTGAATTGTCGCCTTGGTTCTTTCAGTACAGCCATCGGCAGAACCCACAAAAAAAAAGTACCGTTCTCAGATGGTTACTACTGTAGACACATGCCACATGGCAAGAGTACTACTGCAGCAGCACAATACAGTGGTAGGCGGGTACTTCACGTTCAGTTGTAGGTACGTACTTCTACTACTACTACTACTACTACTCCTCCTACTACTACTACTACTACTACTCCTCCTACTACTACTACTACTACTACTCCTCCTACTACTACTACTACTACTACTCCTCCTACTACTACTACTACTACTACTCCTCCTACTACTACTACTACTACTACTCCTCCTACTACTACTACTACTACTACTCCTCCTACTACTACTACTACTACTACTCCTCCTACTACTACTACTACTACTACTCCTCCTACTACTACTACTACTACTACTCCTCCTACTACTACTACTACTACTACTCCTCCTACTACTACTACTACTACTACTCCTCCTACTACTACTACTACTACTACTCCTCCTACTACTACTACTACTACTACTCCTCCTACTACTACTACTACTACTACTCCTCCTACTACTACTACTACTACTACTCCTCCTACTACTACTACTACTACTACTCCTCCTACTACTACTACTACTACTACTCCTCCTACTACTACTACTACTACTACTCCTCCTACTACTACTACTACTACTACTCCTCCTACTACTACTACTACTACTACTCCTCCTACTACTACTACTACTACTACTCCTCCTACTACTACTACTACTACTACTCCTCCTACTACTACTACTACTACTACTCCTCCTACTACTACTACTACTACTACTCCTCCTACTACTACTACTACTACTACTCCTCCTACTACTACTACTACTACTACTCCTCCTACTACTACTACTACTACTACTCCTCCTACTACTACTACTACTACTACTCCTCCTACTACTACTACTACTACTACTCCTCCTACTACTACTACTACTACTACTCCTCCTACTACTACTACTACTACTACTCCTCCTACTACTACTACTACTACTACTCCTCCTACTACTACTACTACTACTACTTCTGCTACTACTACTACTACTACTACTCCTGCTACTACTACTACTACTACTACTCCTCCTACTACTACTACTACTACTACTCCTACTACTACTACTACTACTACTACTACTACTACTACTACTACTACTACTACTACTACTACTACTACTACTGTAGGCGCTCTCAGCACTTGCTTCCGTTTTTTATTTATTTTTGCAAATAAACCCAAAAGTTCAAAGTTCGACCCACGTGAGGCTCGATCCCCGGAAACAAGCTCTTAGAAGCGTTTGAGGGTACCACCTCGTAGACCATCGGGGCGACCAAAAGAGTATTAATCGTCTCTGGAGAATACAAATTTATTAAATCTCCAAATAAATCTCTATACCGAGATTCGAACCCTCAACCTCAAACTTAGCAGGCTGCGTTGTTACCTGTTAGACCACCGGGGCGACCCTGGTATGGCGATCGTATATACCAGCCAGAAAATACTCGCGAGCACCGTGAATAAGTAATAAGTCGTACGACATATTATATGTACAACGACGATCGTTTTTGTCGACACACGCTCTGATCAACGGGAGGGCCCTGGAATGGTTCGGAGATCAGCGACTACAAAAACAGGGAGTTATCTGTTATCTGGGTGGTCCAGCTCACCAATATTGCTGCACGAAACGCAAAACGTGTCGTATACGGACACATACATACAGGATGATACATGCAATTTTCCCTCGCCACCTCTCCTATTTTACTGCCGATATTCTTTTCCCTCTTTCGCTAAATTAATTAGTTGTACCCCCCCATACCACGAACAATCTACCTGTACGTACGATAGTGTATATGCGGCACCACTACGTAGCAGCAGGTCTGCAGGGACGCGCCAGACACCGATAATTTGACCCTGAACTGCGGGTAGCGCCAGGCGTTCCGACCAGGCAAGGGTTATTTTCCCCTCTTTCGCTAAATTAATTAACTGTACCCCCCCATATGTACCACGAACAACCTACCTATGTACTATTATACGATATACTATGATATATACTACTGTTTTTTAATGAAAGGCACAACTCTCTCTTTCCCCGTGAGCAAGCGAAGCGAGTGAGTAAACATGAGCGACCGGTGCTTTGTAAAACAGTCAGATTGACATGCACAAAGACAAAGTCACACCCGGTAGGTACCCAAGAACCGGTGCCCCCGTTTTCGGGAACAAACTACTTGGAATTAGTGTGGAATAAAAAAAGCAGTTCTGTTCATCAGAACAGAAAAATGCATCCTACACTAATTCAAAGTATAGTTGGTCCCCGCAAACGGGGGGGGGGGGGGGTTCTTAACCCTCATAGGACTGGAGTCCCGTTTTGGGGACAACTTACGTAGAATTAGAGGGGTTTGTCCCCAAAACGGGACTGCAGTCCTAAAAGGGTTAAGCCCCAGCCGCGGGGATTCTAACTATCAATACCCTACTAAGCTGAGAGTAACACCTGTCGACCCCCGATATAATTGTTTCAGGGGAACCACCGACCTGTATCCTTCCCGAGCTCGTGTAGCACCAGCAAACGCATCATGCATGCGATCGCAGTGCCAAACAACCAGCTCACAAATATTGCGCAACAAATCACTCTGACGCAAATATGCATTATGTATGTGTATGGTGTGAGCGAGGGGTGGACGGATATTTCCAAGGTTAGTTATGTTATTTAGGGTTGTTGTTGGTGGATTCAGGGTACGGGCGGGCATTTGTTTGTTTGTTTGTTTGTTTGTTTGTTTTTTTGTCCATCCCATTTATTATCTTCGCACTTCCGTCTTTCTCCCTCCCTAGTCGTAACTCAGATCCGGGGTCACAAAGTAGGCTCCTCTCCCTCCTCCCCCACTACGGTTCTTGCTTTGCATTTTTATCGCGAGAATATTTCAGCACTTTCTTCCCTCGTCAACTCTCGTCGAATGTTTGCTTACCCACGCTATAATATGCGCTCTCGACAGTCGGTGTCATTTGATAATAAAAACCTCCATGGGGAGAATCGAACCCTCGACATGGAAGCTATTTATTATATACAACTTGACAGAAGGTAGAGGTACGGGTATTGGATTATTACAGAACGCTCAGAAGTTCCGCGAAGTTATAAACATGCCAAAGACTGCACGCGTACTGCTGTAGTACAAGTACCCCGTGTATTGTGGTACGGGCGTACACAACGCACAAAACTTCCGGGTATAATACGGGTATGGATTTCAGAATGCCATACACATCTCACAGAAGTTCCGGGTACGGGTATGGATGTCGTCTCTCCACGGATCTACGAGTACATTATTTGACTTTTTCGTGGGCCACGAAAAAATCGAATAATGTACATCCCTCACGGATCTACGATCTACATTATTTGACTTTTTCGTGGTTCGTGTCGCGACACGTGCCGCGGCCTGTCGCGACACGTGCCGCGGCCTGTCGCGACACGTACCGCGGCTTGTCGCGACACGTGTCGCGGCATTGGGTTAGGGTTTAGGTGCAGCGCTTCAAAACCGTGTCGCACCACACATTCAGTATGTTGAGGAGCTCGCGTACAACTGCCCGCGCGGGCACACCTACCTTAGGTGTGCCCGCATTGGAAATAAAAACTTTCCAAGCACAACGACCAGGTGACACACCAACCAGGCACAAAGATGTCGGTTGTCAGACTTTGAACCCCTTGACAGACAAGAAAGAATTCACCAAACACCTTGACAGACAACCTTGACAAGAAAAAGCAGGGGAAATTAAGAGAAATCCCCGGTTTTACAAAAACGGCGTACAAAATCACTGAAAACTTCAATGTTTTTATTTTTTTCATTTTTTTTTACTAGAAAAACTCTCGGCGTGCGTTATGTGCAGGCACCTGCAAAAGTTTTTGTGCAGGCTGTGTGTAGCAATTTCATCCTTGCCCGTCGACCCAGACCAAGCCAGCCCCAGACAAACCCGTAACCATAACCCTAACCCGAACCCGAACCCGAACCCCAACCCCTTGGGGAGCACGAGGTCGGTAGGGGCAGCCACGCGGCTCCGCCGCGTGTTTTGATGGCGTTTTTCCAAAAAAAAACATGCGGCCCAAAAGGCCAGCCTCACACATTAAAACCAGCATCCTGCACAAAAACTTTTGCAGGTGCAACCTGCACACAGGCAGTACACGTCGAAAAACGAGGGGTTTCCACATGAGTTCTGGGGGAATTATTATACCGGGGATAGGGGACATTTTGGCTTGACAACGCCAAAGGCCTTGACAGACAACCTTGACGCTTGACAAACTTGACACTTGACCGTCAACCGACATCTTTGACCAGGCATGCCTCTCGTTAGGGTTAGAGTTAGAAGTCCGGGTCGGGGTGGTGGCCGCCGTTAGTCGAAGCCAAGAATATGCTCACCGTCCGGAACGAGTACCCTTAGGGTTTTGTGACAAAAGGCTACCTCAGTAGAAACAGCATACTTTTATGCGGGCACGCCTGAGAAATTCGCCTGCGCGGGCAGTTTTACGGCCACTGGACCGTAGATCTCCTATTTCCTACCCTGGTGGCAATGACAATACGTGTATTTGGTTGTACCATACGTATACTATTGTACGTACGACGTGAACCTGGTACCACTTTTTTTTTTTTTTTTTTCTATCCCATTCATTATCTTCGCACTTCCGTCTTTCTCCCTCCCTACTCGTAGTCGTAACTCAGATCCGGGGTCACAAAGTAGGCTCCTCTCCCTCCTCCCCCACTACGGTTCTTGCCTTGCATTTTTATCGCGAGAAGTTTTCAGCACTTTCTTCCCTCGTCAACTCTCGTCGAGTTTTGCTTACCCACGCTATAATATGCGCTCTCGACAGTCGGTGTCATTTGAGAATAAAAACCTCCATGGGGGAGAATCGAACCCTCGACATCCGGCCCTACAGGCTTCGTGGCTACCAGTTAGACCACCGGGGCGACCACTACGTCGTATATATTTTAAAAAAAAAAGCTGTGAGCTCGAGGATTTCGTCGAAGCTCATCTTTGCTAGCTGAGTGTAATACTTCGATCGCGCGTACTTACGGATTTTATATGTCCTCATGTAGGATGTACATCCCGTATGAGGGGGACACAATCTGAGGCTGTAGAATTCAGGAAGTGTGTGTCTTTTTGTGGGGGGAGAAATATTTAAAATTAAATTAAAATTAAAATTAAAATTAAACAGCCTGAAATAAACGTACCAGGTATACTATAGTGTTCCGACGAGTTGACGTGATAGAGTGGGTCTACTATTTGTAGTTTTTTTTTTTTTCATCCCATTTATTACCTTCGCACTTCTGTCGTCCTCCCAAGTCGTAACTCAGATCCGGGGTCACAAAGTAGGCTCCTCTCCCTCCTCCCCCACTACGGTTCTTGCCTTGATTTTTATCGCGCAGAGGGTTCAGCCTTCCCAACGCTCGTCGATCTTCATCGAATTTTGCTAACTCACGCTCTCGCGCTTTCAGATAGATAAGATATATTTTGCGAGAGAAAGTCCCTACGAGCATGCACTCGGGGGGGCTCGAACTCGCGATCTTGACGCTACCAAGCTTCGTGGTTACCTGCTAGCCCACCGGGGCGACTGGTGCTATGTATGGTATATAAGAAGAGGTGTGCGAGGACAGGTTATGGAGTAAAACTTAAAAGCACCTGGATGAATTTAATTAAGGGCGTTAGCTAAAATCAGGTACACCTGGTCACTTTGGTGCCAAAAACAGGTACTACACTAAAACCAGGTATAAATCACACGCTAGGACACCTCCCATTGGCCAGCCTCACATCGTACCTGATTTTGGCATGAAATGGTCAGGTACACCTGGATTTGTCTACTGTATATTGGTTAGCTTTCAACTGATTTTGGCGAATTTTGAGCCAATCAGAGGCCATACGTACACTGTCTGCTGTCTCCAATACGCCCGACACGAAGACATCACCACGCTACGTACGTACATACGACCCGCCACAACGACTACGGAACGTATCATACGCGCGGATACAGCACAATGGACCTGTTGTAATATATTACGTACTGCTGTTTGCTGACACGGTACGGAAAGCGAGCAGTTCATGTCTCATATTAACTCGATGTTTTGTTCGTATACTATCAATGTGGCTACGGCTATACACATACAATAATACGGAAATACACGTCGTAGGAGAGTGAGTGTGACCACGAAATAAATGAAACCATACGACAGATATTAATACCCGTACTGAAAATAACATACAACATTTATCAAGAGTTTGGAGGACACACCTTCGCTATCATTCTGCTGTTCAGGCAAATCCAAAAGTATGTTTCATTATTTCTCACAGCCAAAAAGTCCTGAAAAACACTGTTCGTGGCGTGCGTGTTTTACTTGGTTTTAGCATATACCTGATTTTGTCTCAAATGGATCAGGTATACCTGATTTTGGCAGTTGCCTATTATTACTTGTATATGATACTGGTGCTCGTTCTTCTTGAGAGAGGAGTGCACTAGGCAAAAGCCACACAATCATCGCTCGCGAGCACCGAGTAACACGAAGCTCACAGCCAACATAACACACAGAGGCCACTACACCACCACAAACACCAGCCGCCACGAGCAATATAAGCTTCTGCTGCTCTTGGTGGATGGTGTTGGGGGTGGTTGTGGTGGGGGTGGTGGGGGGAGTGGTTGTGATGACGTGGTAGAATTGGCTTTCTGGGTCCAAAAAGCTCTCTCTTCTTGAGCCACCATCGCCACCACAGAGCAAGCACCCGACCATCACCAGACCACGGGAACAAGACCCCACCAACGCCCACCAGCTACTACGAGCAACAACAGCTTCCGGTGCTCCTTCGGCTGGTGGGGCGAGGGTGGCGGTGGTGGTGGTATAGCGTTTGCTCGTGGTGCGGGTTGCTTGTTTTGTTGCAGGTGCAAATCTGGACTTGGTGCTTGAGAGAGAGCGCGGAGGTTAAATATAAAATCCCAGTGACAACTGCCACTGGTAAGAGTTAGCTAGAGCAGTATCTATGGCCTAGCTCTGCGATCTCGGCACCGCTTTCGACACGAGCAGTACGAGACGGTTAGCATAAATAGCGGGCGTCTATCAGTCCCGAGCGCGTCTGAACCGGTTCGGTGTACGCGTCGCACGCCAAAAGCAAAGCGAACAGAGGAGGGACGGACGAAGGACGAAGGATGAAGGACAAACCTCAATATTAAGCAATCCGGTAAATAAAGGCACGCTGTGGCAGTTTTCACAACTGTGTTTTGTCCGTTTGTGTCCGTTCGTGAGCAGTGGTACACCCCCACCGACACACACAACCCCTTCTACAAGAGCATCTAATCGATGCTCGTCGGCCTTCGGCCTCCTCGCATCGTTAGCTCCTCATTATTATCGTATTATCGCTTTTCTCGACAGGAAATTCTAACTTCGTGTTTAAATTAAAAAAAAATGAGAGGGGAAAAAAGAAAAGGAAAAAGGAAGTACGTATATATGATATAAATATATATTCGTGCGTATACGATTTGTTTATATTTCGGAATATAAACAAATACGAAGTAGACGCACGAATATCTGCAGTCTCCTCCAGTCTACAGCAATACGAGTAAACACACTTGCATCCATTCATGGTCATGTAATGGGAAAACGAAAAAAACGGCGGTAAATAGAATGGGAATATATGCCCCACGGTCGGGATGGGACGGGAATCACTTATATGACAGTGGGATGGGAATAGTCGGGACTGGGCGGACAGCGGGACGGGAATAGTCGGTAATGGGCCGACAGTGTGGGATGGTAAACAGTCGGGAACGGGAACACGGCCATTACCGCGGGACGCTAGAGCTCGGGAATAGAAACTGACGATGGTAACGGTCGGGAAATCGGGATCAGGAACAAAAAATCTGACGGTTTCTCATTCCCGTACCGTACCGTTCCCGTCCCGACCACATTTTCCCGTCCCGACCTTTACCGCGCGTACCCTTGATTAATTTTATACCCTCGGGGCTTGTTTATACCTGGTACATACATTTATTTGTTTTGTTCATGAATCTGGAATTAATTATCATCAAGTACGTGCCGGTCGCCCCGGTGGGCTATATATAGCAGGTAACCACGAAGACTGTTAAGTTGGAGGTTGAGGGTTCGAGTCTCCGTACTGGGATTTGTATTCTCGAATGACACCAAATGTCGAGAGCGCATCGTATAGCGTGGGTAAAAGCACGAGGAGAGTCGATGAGGGAAGAATGTGATGAGATCTTCTCGCGATAACAATGCAAGGCAGGAACCGTTGTGGGGGAGGAGGCAGAAGAGCCTACTTTGTGCCCCCGGATCTAAGTTACGACTATTTAATAGGACGGAGAGAGAAGGGCGAAGATAATAACTGGGATGGGGGGGGGGGGGGGGGGNGAAGGGGGGGGGGGGGGGGGGGGGGGGGGGTGCTGGATCATATCCACACTTCATAAGATATACGTAGCACATATACAAATTATACAATGTGCGGTCTTATAAATATAGTAAATGTCAAATGTGGACGATTGAACGAAGGAAATCTGGAGATTTTGGAGAGGTACTGAATCGATGGCGTGATTCAGAGCGGACGGGGAAGGGGGTCATCATATTGGGAGATTGCAGGGTTGCATGAGGGGTATGATTCCAGGATTAGTCATAATGGACCCAAATCACAGAACAATGCTGCACTGCCCAAAAACGGGCAAAGTCATCCAAAGTCAGCAGCACAGCTCCATAGCCTATATGCATGGCTATACTATGGGAACCCAAGTCGTAGTCGAATATGTGCCCAATTGCGAACACACGAGCTGCTGGTAACTCAGAGATAACACCGAAAAATTACGATAATGGCAGAGAGGTGCGGCCGAACCTTCTCCACAACAACTCAACTCCAACACGACGCTCAAGCGCGCGCGATATACACCCGATTGCCGCAAAACTCTGCACAGCGGTGGATAACATCATGACAGCAGCGATGCCGCTAAAACCACCTCGTGAACGCAATATACGGTTGAAACATCTACGGCAACGTGCGACAACAAGCCGAAACGAAGGTGGAGCGTGCTTATCTTCTACCGAGTCAACTGAGGTAGCATGTAGTGCGCGAGCTAGGCTGTGCTCCTGTGGCTGCGTAGCACTCTGAATTATTGAGTCCCTTGCCCTACACGTGATGTTATCGCCGAAGACGTGAGCGGCGTTGGTACATGTTGTACCACCCATTTCTAAGTTGCGCCGCTTAAATCGGCCGCGGCTCGCTTCGCGGGTACCTTTGAAGTTCTCAGAGCAGGGACGCCGTTCGCAGCTCGCCCATAGCCACGGTCAGCACAGCGCCGTACATCCAACCCAGTCTTCCTCGCGCTCGTTATCGATGGAGTCGGCGAGGTACCTGGCTCGCTTCTGTTACTGGTTAACCGCGCAGCATTCGACGCCCGGGTCAGCGTGCTCATCCCAGTGCCGGGCAGGCGAGGAGAGTAAACCTCCGTGGTGTCGCTTGGAAGGTCTGCTGAGTGGAATTTCCGCCCACTGTAGCCAACACATCCTGCGCTGAACCACCTTGAAAACCTGAGGCCGGGTACGCGAGTAAATGCATAAACACTCCAGAGCTACCGGTGAGTACACAGCGTACTACGATAGAGGTATGCTAGCAAGTTTCGGCTGGAAATGACGGGGCTCTCCTTGACAAAAAATCGTCGGAATTTCGTCCTTTTCCTACTACGAGTATAAGGTTCGTTGTATACTTGAGCCATGGGATTTCGTATCGGGAATCAGTTCTATTTTCGTCGAAAATCAGGTTTTGGGTGACATATTGTTAGTACGAGTAGAGCTCCTGAAGTTACTATTGCGGGGGACCATAGTTAACAGGACCAAATGTTGTTAGTAAAAATAGGTAAACGTATAAGTTTTTGTGTGTACCGTAGGTCCTATTCACTACATTAGCCCACCCCGTAATATTAATAGGAGCTTCAGAAACAACAAGGTGCAGTCTATCGTATAAATAGCATGCGCCCAGAGCACAAAACATGGGTGACGCTAGTGACGGTATTCAAACATTTTCGTGTCGTAACCGGCAGAGGTCGCCCAGATGGTCTAGTGGTAACCTCGAACGCTTCTATGCGTTGATGTCTGGAGTTCGAATCTCACGTGGGTCGGACTTTTAAGTTTATTTGCAAATAAAAATAAAAATAAACGGAATCAACTGCTGAGAGCGCCTATTAAAATTAAACGAGTAGTAGCGTGGGTAGGCACAATTCGATGCGAGTCGACGAGGAAATAAAAGGCTGATGAAGTCTTCTCGCGATAAAAATGCAAGGCAAGAACCGTAGTTGGGGAGGAGGGAGAGGAACCTACTTTGTGACCCCGGATCTGAGTTACGACTAATATAGGGAGGGGAGAGAAAGGAAGGGCGAATATATTAAATGGGAGGGAAAAACAAACAACCAAAAAAACAAACAAACCAAAAAGTACACAATACGCAGTGGTGCTATTCATATTAATACGTACGTAGAGTATCTACGTATCTACACCTGTAAATCACGTTGCACATGATTGAGTGATACCGCATCAATAATGTCTTGCCAATCACCAACCCGGCCGACATGTCCGACATTAAACAGAGTGGGCAGACATTAATCATCTATATACGAGTGGCCCGACACCAAGAAATAGTCCAACAAAAAACGAATATGACTCGTACTGTATGCAGTAGATACATACATACAACATCATACCTGGTACGACAATAGAAAAATATATTGATGTACGTATTATTCCACAAGTGTAACTTGTGGTCTCTGGAACGGATTCAATATATTTGTCTGTCTGTCTGTCTGTCCGATGAGTCTCAGTCTGGGGTACCCCACGGCCAAATTTCTTTCAAAACTGCTACACCCGTGCCGGAGGCAACAAGTCGGTAGCCCTCGAGGAGGCGATCGTCATGGTCCAAACCATACCTAATGGGGTACCCTGTGTGTGAAGTAGTCAGCGTTGGCTCCCAGCATCCCGAACGGAGTGGCGGGCGAGCGATTGCCAAGCAGTACCGAGGCCAGTGCCTAATTTCAAGTTAATCGGATTTCATACGCGTACGAGCAGTCTTTCCAAGCCGCACCTTTCTTCTTCCCTCCCTCCCTCCCTCCCTCCCTCCCTCTCTCTCTCCCATCCCTCCTCCTTCTCCTCCTCCTCCTCCTCCTCCTCCTCCTCCTCATCTTTCCTTTTCTGATAAACAAACAGTTGGCCGCTGGTCCAACAAAAAACGAATACGACTCGTACTGTACGCAGCAGATACGTAAGTTCACATCATGCACCTACCGACCACGGCAGACCACGGTGAAAACCGGATTTTTCAAAGTCACTTTTTTTACCAAGTACATAAGATTTACTTGGTGGTAAGTTTCTGTGTGACGAAAGGTTATGGTACCACTTTGTGGCTCGTTCATAATCTTATCCGCAACATAGTGCCGAAGAAAATGGGTGTACCCCTCGTATGGAGCATAAAGTTGGCCACAATATATGTTCCGCAAGATTGAAAAATCCAACACAAAGGGGTGTCTCGCCATCATCTGACCCCTGAGATGATGCCAGGCACAATACGCCATTATCTTGGTTGGCTCTTTTACTGTTCCGCAAAAATATACGATCATACATGTCTTGCACTGTATACGAGAACGATACGTATCATATGTACGTATGACGTACACCGAGTACGTATACGAAAGCGACACGTACCATATTTTGAATACATACGAGTACTATGTTGTTTTGGCCATAGGCACTGCTGCTGCACAGCCTTTATCTTTGGTTGGCGAAATAAAAGTCGGGAAGAAAAAAGAGCCACAAAGTGGGACTATAACGGTTGGTCATGCAGCTATGCGTATGTATGCGCCATATCGTGCTGACCAAGAAAAGTGTGTGTGTGTTCTTCACATTAAACCTTCCTTTCTACCCGTCGACATCCAGCACACCCAGTGTCCGTGCCGATTCTTCATCCTAAAAAGGTACCAGTTCTGTGGTCACAAAACTACGACACAGAGATACTACACTCAGTGCAGTAAGCAGAGCAGACAATGCAACGCCATATACGACAGGCAAGACCTACCCTGCTAGCAATCCAGGTGCATGCAAGAGAAAAAAAGAGAAAAAAAGAAAAAAGCGAAAAGAAAAAATAATAAAAAGTAAATATACTGAAGCAAATCAACAATCAAGCAACCAAATAAAAAGCATGACAAAAAAAGAAAGAAAGTGTCGTGCTTCTCCCAGAGGAGATGCGACCTCCAATAAAAAACCAAATGAAATGAAAGAAAATAAAATGGACCGAAACAGCGCCAACAGAGCAAGACTGAGAACGACAGGATAGGACAGCCAGCCGGAGCACACCAAAGGCCAGCCGAGGCAGGTTTGTGCCCGTAGTACAGGCAGGTTCTACCAGCTAGTCGGTCTGGCACCTACTCTGTTTGCCGTCTCTTTCCTGCTTTCGTCCGTCCTGGTTTCCCTATGACCCCCCCCACCCTCCGTCTCCCTTCCCTTGGGCGCCACCCATACAACGGGTACGTGGCACTTCCAACTCAATTCCGTTTCGTTCTCGTGTAACACACACGTACTCACAAATAGAGGTGGGCACCGGGAGGCGAAAAAAAAAAACCGAAAACCGGATAACGAGGCGTTATTATCGAAACAAAAAAACGGATAAAACCGGTTTTTTTCAGCCGGTTTTAACCGGTTTTCCGAAAACCGGTTAAAACCGGATGGTAACGTGAAACGCCTCCAAATCATTGAACACGACGGCATGTTTGGGTGAAAAACGTGCTGTTTGTATGTGGATTCCGAGCCACAACCACAGCGCACGGGGTGGCGTGATTTCAAGGTATAAAACATTGTTGTTGTGAAGAAGACATTGCCGGTGCACAGGTACTATACGTATACCTACTGGTTACTATTAATAGGGGCGTTCTTCGCGATTACTTGCTTCCTGTCTTTTTTTCCTATGCCTTGCAGATCAGCGTATTCGGAGGGCTTTCCTGCGCGCGCTCTAACTACACTAGAACCAAGTCAAAATATCCACACTAATTTCAAGATAAAAATCCCCACTAATTTTTAATATATTTTGTTTTCAGACTAAAATCAACTTTTTTTCAAAGAGTCCAAAATAAGTGAAAGTATATTATACAGTTAGTTGTCGTACGTGCAAGTTTTGCATACCTTGGTATGGTATATGTTTTGATATATGAGAACTATAACACGTCGTCAGCAGAGCATCTTGCTGTTTAGAGCATGGTTGATGTACACACTTGAACGTATGTATGTATGTGCATGATACCATATACCAGGTATAACACTCTACTGCTGTGTGTATCCTATTATTAATAGTAATGGTGATGATTTCATTCGGTAGAGAAACAGTGAAAAAATTGTCCGGTCTTATCCGGGTTTTATCCGGGTTTTATCCGGTTTAAAACCGGTTTTATACCGATAAAAACCGGTTTTATCCGGTTTTATCCGGTTTTTCCGGTTTTATCCGGTTTTCGGTTAACCGGTTTAAACCGGCGGAAAAAAACGCGGTTTTTTTTTTCCAAAACCGGCTACTCGTACACGCCTGCTGGGTTTCCAAAAACCGGTTTAAACCGGGGTTTTTTTTACCGGTGCCCACCTCTACTCACAAATAACGGTGTGTATGCGGCATGATTTCACATGTGCGGCGGGATTCCCGAGCAAAGGGGTTTTGTAGGGTTTCTAACAGTGGTGGAGATCGGAATTGAATTGCCCTGAAAAAATCGCGATCTTTTGAAAAATCTCAAGATTGGATTGGTGGTTTTCGCAGCCGATCTTCCGATCTAGATCGAGAATCGAAGATCGATTGATTCAATCTTTAAATATTTCTTGATATTTTGGATCCTGCCCAAATAACGCCTTGTCATATCACTGGAAACTCTTATAAAACGCACCCTCACGCTCTACACCCCACACAAACCAACTGACAAGCACACACATCAGCCAAAGGCAAACCTTTGCCGCCGAACAAGAAACAACCTGCTAAGAAAATGGGGCTCACGAATAAGAAACAGCCTGCTAAGAAAATAAGGCTCACGTTGAGAAGGACGTTAAAAAATTTGGAATAAGAAATCGTGCTCAGCGGCGAGTGCTCACTAGATCCTACTGGTACGTATTAGCCTGTCTGTATGCTAAAATAGTGTTAAGCTTTTAAGGCTCTCTCATGTTAGGCGTTTATTTTAGGGCATTTGACAAAAAGGGGGACACCCCCCCCCCCCCTATATCGTGATAAAAAGGGGGACATCGGTTTTCGCCGCCGGGTACGCCCATGTCCGGTCGCCCCGGTGGGCTAGCAGGTAGCCACGAAGCCTGAAAGCGTCAAGAAAGCGAGTTCGAGCCCCGCCGAGTGCACGCTCTTGGGCACTTTTTCTCGCAAAAAATATCTTGACTCGCAGAAAGCGCGAGAGCGTGAGTTAGCAAAATTCGATGAAAGTCGACGAGCGTTGGGAAGGCTGAACCCTCTGTGCGATAAAAATCAAGGCAAGAACCGTAGTGGGGGAGGAGGGAGAGGAGCCTACTTTGTGACCCCGGATCTGAGTTACGACTAGGGAGAGAGAGACGGAAGTGCGAAGATAATAAATGGGATGGAAAAAAAAAAAAAATGTACTCTGTCAAATCGACTTGAAATTAAAACCTGATGTGTTTGCCACACTCACATGGCATCTCGCTACCACCCACAGCAGTTTTTTTTCCATATGTTTAGCGGGTGAACGAGAGCGATCAAAAGGAGGAGTGTGAGCATATCCCCCTTTTTGTTTTGCCTCCGCTAGGGTTCCCCCTTTCCATCTACTAAGTTTGGAAAAGTCCCCCTTTTTCCGTAACGTCCCCCCTTTTGTCACGTTGCGGAGAGATATCCCCCTTTCTGTGTCAAAAATACCACGGGTAAGTGACCACTCCATGTTCTGGTTGTTGTGGCCCGCCCAACAGACGACGTCTACGTAACGCCAAAAAGATCAACGGCCCATACCCAGGCGAACGTGGTCAGCATATCAGCATACATACGTGATGTACGTATATATCACAAATTATTCCGTGGGTACTGCCTGTATACCATATATGCCAGCAGGTCCTGTGACACGCACATCTGGTTCAGAATCAATCGTGGTTTCAAGGTGTGGCCCTGCGAATCAATGCATTACATTGGTTGGCGCCCTGTGCCCCGTGGCCCCCAAAAATCACCAACATATATACGAGTATACGTATATAAATATGTACGTACCACAGGATAGTAGTACTACTGCTTTGGTACTGCTTGCTGCTCTACGTATATAAAAAACAAACACACACAGACAGACAGACACAGCTGAGAGATCGAGGATTTTATCGAAACTCATCTTTGCAAGCTGAGTGGGATACCTTGATCGCGCGAACTACACGTACATGTAGTAGTCCCGGTACCGCCGTATACGTATACGCGTATATCAGGTACGTACCATGGCGTAGAAGAGAGGAGAGTCTTATTGTACCACGCAGTGAGCTGTTGAGCTGCTCGGTCACAGCAGTGATGGTCAATATATGACTATGAGTATACCGTTAATGCGCTGGGCCGTTGGATTGGTGTTGACGACCACCTCTGGAACGAGAACCTCGCCGCCGGTGCTTCGTAGTGTCCCCCCTTTTGTCACGATATATGGGGGGTATCCCCCTTTTTGCCAAATGCCCTTTCTTTTATGCAGGCCCATACAGTATACCAGGTATACCGCACGCCGGCACACATCTGCGTTCTACCTCGGACATGTTGAGCATTCAAAGGTCTCTCGAGGCGGCTGATAGTCTGAGCTTTGCGCCCAGTGCTTGGACACCAGATATATATATGTAGATAGATGCCTCCTTGCTGTAACGATTTTGCTTGTTGTGTTTTATGTATGGGAAGTGGTAAGCCAGTATAAAATACGAATTTTCTTGGGGTGCAGCACAGGGCACATCAGAACAAAACGCGCAATAAGAAAGGCAGGCTCGGATTAAAAATATAACAAGAAAATAGGGAGTCGTTATACAGCAAGGCATTTATATATTAGTGGTTCGACGTCTGTTGCGCTGCGCGCAACATGCGACGCAAGGTGTGTTGCGCGCAGCGATCTATGCGCAAATATACGCATCAAAACTAAGTAAAAAGCCTTTTAATTTTTTTTTGGCCTCGTACGGCGAATAGAAAAAAGTGCCTCGAAAATAATAAAAGCCTACGGCGAATAGCAAAAGGTGCCACAATTTTGTTTTCGACTACTGTATGGCGAATAGGACAAACTTTAGGGGCTTTTATCCCGCTAGAACAAACAAAAAAAGGGGCGATTACGGCTAATTATTAAGAAAAAAATACCCCAAAAAACTTATCGCCTCCGGCGAAAAATAATACTCGTACGTAGCAACAAAAACTTTCGCCTGCGGCGAAAAATGTTGCACCCCCAAATACGCGTGTTGCGCTGCGCGCAACCAGCCTTGCGGCGACTGTTGCGCAAAACGGTTATTTTGACCAAATGTTGCGCCAGCGCAACTCCGCAACACCTACTGTAATTAATGCCCTGTTATACAGCACTACAGTAGCCCTCTCACAAGAAACCTTAAATCGGGCTCAGGTTGATTGTCTTATTCTGGGTGCGCGCGAAAGCTCACTTCCTCATGTTGCACTTTCTAGTTTCGATCACCGACAAGACATTTTTTCTTCAGTAAGTACCATTAATAATACAGTACAGGACACCTAATGAGAAACAGGAAGTCTGGTCCAGGCTGGATTTGTTATTCGATAGGGGGTGCTTTTCAGACAAATTTCAAGATAACGACTCCCGAGTTTCTTTTTTTTCTTCAAAACTTAACGTGTTTTTATAATTATCCTGTTTCTTATCAGGTGCCCTGTACTGTAGTCACGATGTCTTTTTACAGTGAGTAGTACCAGGTTTAATAGTGCACAACAAGCTTTTTTGTTGTGAACTATATTCATTCTTAGGCTCTGACTACGAGTATAGGTTGAGAGCTTTTTACCATTTTTTTCAAATTTTCGCGCTGACTTTCTTCTGAAATACTTTCTTCTGAACGGGCCGGTAATGTATTAAATTCGTGTAGAAATTATCCCATCATCGAATAAGAAATCGAGCCTGGTCCAGCTTGTCCTGTTTCTGATCATTAATCATACATAGGTGTGTGTATGATACTGCTGTAGTGTACTAATCAGCTGGTACGTATGTACGACAAAAATGCGGGTACCAAATACTCCAAGTAGTCGTACATTGAAAAAACAAATGGAGCCACGTATATATGTATGTATACGAACGAAAATAAAGCAGTAAACCTGCTTAATTTGGCGACATAAAGATCAAGATTGAAGATCGAGATCAAGATTGCCTCTTTTCGCCAAGATTGCCGAAAAGATCAAGTTTGCCTTTTCGGGGGCAATCTTTTTCAAGAATTGATCGGCACTGTTGCCGGAGGCAATCTGCATCACTGGTTTCTAAAGGTACTTGTAAAAAAGCGCATTACGAAAAGCGCACTCAAAAAATGACATGATTTTAACTTTCACCAAATGACTTGATTTCACCTTTGGACAGTGTTATCGCTTTTTTGTAGCCGGGATAGATCCCCGAAGGATTTCACTCTTACTCGTAGGAAAAACATGTTATCATCACTGATGTTCACGAAACCATCGCCGTCAACGAAAACGCAGCAAGAAACGCCTTATACTTTTTCGCACCGCTGTGTGTTATGGTACGCTGTGTGTTATGGTACTGCTTGGTACTGCTGGTATGCTTGCCGTGCGTTGATCAGCGAGCACGCAACCTTACTGCAAAGTATTGCATAGATATGCCTATTATAGCAATAACCAATAACATCCAATTCGCCAAGCGACAGCAACTTACACGGTGCACAACCCGGGAGCAAATAAGACCTACAGTACATACCCGTACGCTTTGTCCACAGACACTATTAATAGAACCTTGTTGAAAAATCACTGAGCAGGTTTACGAATAGTCTCCGTGCAGCAACGTGTCACCCACCACGCTAGAGCTCAATCGTGACGGCTCCCTCTGCAACCATTTGCTAAGGATTCAGGGCACATATCGTACAGAGTACGATGTAGATCGCTTTAGATCATCAAAATGATCTACTACAAGTAGAACCTACAGATAGATAGATAGATGCAGTTTTGGTATGTTGTGCCAGAAGATCCGTACCATGCAGATCCCACCTGGCTGACACGGGCACAGCTGTGCGATACGATACACATCCTACCCGGCAAAGACGGTCTACAGCAGTAAGCTATAGATCGTGCACATGAAAGCACAGGGAGCTGTCTGCCCGAAAAGATCTAGACCATGAAGAAGAAGAGGAGGTCTGATAATCTCTTCGATGTGTGCAAGAATGCAACAAGAACACAACATGACGTATTGTTTAAAAGACACAGGACACCAACACCTTCCAAACGTAGAGGAGACGCTTCATCCATGCTCCCTCCTACCCGAGAGCAGGACGGACAGGCTATTCCGACGTGACCTGTGCCTCGTTTTCAACGGTGCTGTTGGGGAATCAGTGCCCCCCCCCCTGCGTTCAACATTCGTCTCGTCGTCTGTCTTGTAGGAAGGTCGACCTATCTCCTTCTGCAAACACAATGCAGTAGGGCAGGCTCGAATTGGAGACGCGGTGTCTACCCCCACTGAACGGCCGCCTGTTGCAATAAGCATGCATAACCAGGAGACAGGAGTGCGTACAGCATTATTAATGAGATACAAATAGTAAATAGCGCATAGCAGGAAGCGATATGCCGTGCTGTAGCGACAAGATAAATATGGTACAAGGAGAGGAGTAGTGTTGAGGTGTCCAAATGCGTGCTAATGTCGGTGTAGCAAATCATTTTTCGGAAGCGTTTCGCTTGATTGTAGTATAGGAGCTATATACCTGCCGTGGGCCGTAGCACCCAACAACCGACTTCGAGGAATCTCTGGTAACAACATCAATACCCGTTGCCACCATTTTACATGGGCCATGGTCATCTGACAAATAAAATCGTGAAATGCCGATACACGAGATCGAACAATGTACAAGGGAAAGTGGGGTATCTGTTACAATTGTTGGTTCAGATTTCAGAGTGATAGAACAGGAATTACTTCTGTGTGCTTCTTTTCTAGTGCGTACGACATCGATAGCCTCCTGAACAATAATAATTCATTAACTATGTAACCCCCCTATTTACTGCTGTAGTAGTTGTGATTACTGCGTCTATCATCCACCAATGTGCAACAGTAGCTTCAACTTTGCTATCTCACAAAACATTCCACAAAATGAATAATCCTATTTGACGGAGGGGGGCATCGTAAAAGCCCAACGCACGAAGGGTCCAAAAAGCCCATGCTAATATTAATAGTGAATGCCCCCCTGCATTTATAAGCCATATTTGGTCATTACGTATTACTACGTACAGTAAGGTTCCCCCGTATTACTACGTATCGTGTCCCCGAATTCCAAAAATCCGCGCACCCCTGGAAGAAGAGGAATTTGCCAAAGTTATTTCTATAACGGGCGATTCTAGCGGGTGAAAACAAATGTCACCAAAAACGTGACCAAACTAGTGACCAAAAATGTGACCAAATTAGTGACCAAAAACGTGCCAAGCAAAGTGTTGTGGCATACCATACAGTTCGCGACACTCCCACCGAAGTTTCCCAATCATAATTTGTGCCACACTCAAGGTGCCATACTCGTAAAGGTGTTTGTATACCTGGTACATGGTACATACGAGACTGGGTGAGTCCTACACCAATTTCAGTATATTTGGTATGTACGTAGTGGTCGTCGTACATACGGATTGGTCGCGCAACGGCTCAGCCGAAAAACATTATGTACCAACCAATGCTTGACTTGCTGCAGGGCTACTGCTGTGTACCACGCAATAACGTCACAAGTGTCACGTTCCACGATCTCTCGTCACGAAGTGTATTTCTGTTGGCGTTTGTTAGAAATGACAATGAACCGACCCTCTCCACGCGGTTGTTCGACACTTACTCTAACTTCAGCATGTATTTCGCGTAGACGATGGGCAGTATTGAAGTACAGGGTGAGCCCCCGCATATTGAACCTCCGTTCCAAACGAGTATCATCATCAAAACTCATCTGTGTAAGTATTTGCCCGATTTTTTAAAAGAAGTGCAAGCAGAACGCCCACCATAGCCGACGGCCAGGGCTTTCACTCCTTTCATTCCTTTCACTTGGGGACAGATAGGAAACTTTTCCCATCTACCAGCCGCCCATCACGCCTCCCAGCTCTCTATAGGACTTAGTTTCTGGCACAAAAACAGTGCTCACCCCCGAACCCGATCCCTCGTCGGCATAGTCAGCATAGGAGTCGAAGCCTGCTTGTTTCGGTGCCTCCGCCGCCAAGCCGTCGTGCACTTTGCCTTGCCTTTTGTCTTGCCCATCGGTTGTGCTTGGGGTGTTGGGGGTTGCGGTTGCAGGATCGTTGAAGCTTCCAGACGAGACTCGGATGTTGTCGGCCGAAGCCAGGTTTCGGTCGATCGCGTTGGGGCGCGACGGCTGGCCTTCCTTTGCCTTCGTAGGCTGCTTTCACCGAATGGATCGATACGGCGGTCGTTTCGTGGGAACACAGGGGCGAATGAAACATATTACGCGGTGGGAGCGAATGGTCTGTTTCAGGGTGAGGGGGGGGGGGGGTACTTCATTTTCATGCATGGCCGTAGTCGAATGACCACGGACCCTCACATCTCTACAATGCCGCGACGGAGCACGTCGGGTTTTCACCGACTTCGCAGACAATGCATGCACCAGATCGGTGTGGGGGGGTGAATAAAACACACAGAAACAAATCAGACAGGTCTTCCCTTTCTCGAAAACGAAATGTTGAAATATAACTGAATTTCCCTCCCTCAAATCCGACGCCGGGAAGTCGCTCCACTCAGAGGTTACAGGCTCTGGATAAAGTATCAGAAAGGGAGGGATACCAGGTAAGGCCAGTCCAGTCTATAATAAACTCAAACGGCTCGAACAGCCTTGCCGAGAGACGGATAGGCTGTTGGTAAAACACATGGTTCTGACGGGTCTGGTTCCTGTACAGTACTCCATTTGATTACCATGGGGGGGGTGGGGGGCGGTAGACCTCCCCCATGGTCGTACGACTACGGCCATGCATGAAAATGAAGAAGTACACCCCCGCATACGGCAGCCTCGAGCATATTTATAGTGCCGTCGGTGCCCTAGAATCGTGCTTCTTAAGGTAGCATATACCACTCTGGACGGAATTGTTATATACAGTATGAACAGAATCTACATATGTAAGGATCGTTAGGCTTGATGTTCGTACACCAACGGTCGTTGCGTCTACGCCCACAATGTTATCTTCGAACCTAATCCTGGCATAATGACCTACTAGTAAAAGTACCTCGCCCAAAAGCCGACTCTCGTGATAATTGGACGCGCAAAGAGAAGAACCATCCCATCAACCATGGCACGTCACCAATATTACTGTAGTAAAAATATACAAAAGGGATCGCATTTTGGGTATAGTTCCTCGGTTCAGGGACTCCATCAACATCAAGCACTCAAAATTACTCCGGTAACATTCCGTCGTCTCATTAATTCGTATATACGTTGGGATCAGCGATCGCGAGGCGAGTGCGTTTCCTTGGTTTATCTCGCTCTCTCTGTACAGTCCGGAGGCTTTTATCCACATTCGGGAACTCACTTCGTTCGTCCCCTTTTCTGTTTAGATTCAAAATTACCACATATTCTGTGGTAAGCTCCGTATACCCGGTAGTTTGCGTTGTATAGTACCGTACCATGGGTTATAGGGTGTTTGAGCCTACGATATGATACCGCATATCGCTGTAAACATCGCCCGACCAGCAGTCTGGTACTCTGCTTGTCGGTATGATACACTAATGGGCAGCGTGTTACGCGTGCAAGAGTATTCCATAGTACCGAAGAGTATTCAAGAGCATTGAAGAGTATTGAAGACCATTGATGAGTATCGAAGACTATTGAAGACTTCAAGTTAACCTATTGTAGGGGGGGGATTTAAAATTGAAAAAAGATGCATCACATCGGCATTGCTATCTCTGTCATAAAGCGTGCACGCCCAGCCCAGTGAGCAGTCAATAATCAGCTATCAATCCCGTAGGCTAGGCGTACATATTCAAATAAATGCGGGGGGGGACCACCGGTAACTGGGATTGCAAAGGTACTATTCCTCAGTTCAGGAGCCCCGCCAGCGAGAGCGAGGGTTAAGGTCCAGACGCACCCCTCCTTAACCGATTATTGTCGAAAAAACGATCGCTTCCCTAGGAGACAGATGGTGGCCACAAAAGTCTCAACAGGAAGGGGATAAGGTATGTAAAACGTTTACTTAATGTAATTTGTGGGGAAAAGCTCTGGCTAAATGTTGGAGATGTCTCTTTTTGGAGTAGGAACGGTGCTCCGCCTAGGATGAGATGCGTGGGCAATGCTCAAATTACTAACACACGCAACAAAGTAGTACCCCCCCCCCCTCCCCCCTTCGTCTCTCGGTCTCGAAGGGGATGCATGGTCAACAGTCAAATGACTAATGCAAGCAGACAATGAGGACGCCCCCCCCTGGTTGGTGAAAACCCAACGTGCTCCATCCCGGCATTGTAGGGATGCGAGGGTCTATGGTCATACGACTACGGCCGTGCACTATATGAGTACACCCCAGCTCCCTAGTTGATATTATTATCGTTCGCGTTGTTGCTGATGTTGTTGATTCCACACGAGGCCGTTGCCGTAGTCTAGTCATGGTCCCGAACAGGCACAAGGAGTCTATAACTATACAGTAGTAGGGTGGAAAGCAAAACCGCACAAAAATCATTCAGTGAACCAGGATGGCAGTCAGTTCCACGATGTATTGTCCAAAAATAAAAACCGACATACGAAATAGGTGTCAGGGCGTGACTCGTAAAAGCTCAGGGTTAGACCAGAACTTCGTATGTACCAGGTATACTTCGAACTAAGGTAGGAACACTCGTGTCGTACCTCCACATTCACAAGTCGCCGGAGACGGGTAGGAGAGACTGCTTGGCCGGTCGCCGGCATGGGGCGGACCGGTGCCGAGGGCTGAATAACGCCGGAGTCGCCAACCTTGCCCACCCTCACCGCGCCCCGATTGCGGTGGTGCAGCTGCTTCTGTCTTCGCTCCTCGACGCGGTCGCTCCACCCTCCGTCCCCGTTCCCGAACCCCGCCATTTTCCCGAGGGGACTCTCGGCATTCGGTGAAGACAGCGCGGGCATGGAAGGTCCTCTAGGCGACGACACCTTCAGTGGTGACACTGACCCATCTTCATGTCTGCGCCCGAGGTTAGCCTTTCGGCGACGCTGCTGAGTCGGACTCGTCGAACCGCCGCCGCCTCTCGTCCCGTAGCGGCGCCGCGCGTACGGTGTGTGGCAAGAGCACTCGGTGTCATGTTCCCCGTCGCACTCGCATGTTCCCGGTTCATCGCTGTCCTTCGCTGTCTTCCCCCTGTATCGCCCGCGCCTGGCGGCTGCCGGAAATTGGCCGCCGTTCCGAGGAAGCCGATCGCCGTATACTGCCCGGGCCCCGTCTTCTCTCTCTGGTCCGCTAGTCCGACCACCTCCACGCCGCCTTTGCAACAGTAGTGTTGGGGGGAGGGGAGGGGAGGGGAGGGGAGGGGGGGCGGAAGGTTCTAGGGTGATCAGAGGAAAATATTTAGGGTGGTCCGCGGGAGCCCCTTCGTAGGGTTGTCAGCCGAGGAACCCAGGTACAGTGACCAGGCGAGGTATCTATGTCGGGTGATCAGCGGAAGTATTTAACGTTACTGCTGTAGAGAAAAATGTCAGTTGGGTGTGGTCGGTGGGAGCATCTAGGGGTAGGGTGATCGATGGGAGTGTTTGGGGTGATCGGCTCGTTGGCTCACGTCTACCGTGTGGCGGCGCGTTGCAATCGTCATGACATGGGCTGCGACTTATCGTATACACAGTATGGGCCCGCGGACATAACACACCTAAACCACACACAAAACACAACACGCTTATACGCTGAGGAAGGTTGAGTGAAAGCATATCGTAGCACGCGCCTTAACGTTGACCATAGGCTGGTATATACTGCTAACCTGCTAAGTACCGGGCCGTGATCTGGTAGAGGCTGCGCGTTGGAGCCCCGACACTTCTCTCCAATTAAGGTCCTCAAGCGAGGGGACTCAGAAAAGCTATGTTAACCCTACCGTAGCACAAGTCGTTTCCGTTTTCCGGCGAGCATGAATGGTGCATCCAAAGTTGTTGGCGCTCTAAGAAACGAGATACTTTCCACCTCTTCGCGGCGTGTCGCAACATATTGAGCAATCACAATCGCAATCGCAATCGAATGAGCGACGGCGACGGCTCCTACCGACATACCTTCCGCAGTCCTTGCACCGGCCACACCTCCCGCAGACTTCTGTTCCCGCGCTGTTGTCGTTCTTGTCCGGGGGTGCCTTCCCTGAGTTCCACCTCGCCCCCTTCCTGCCCCCGTCCCCCGCATTCGGCTTCGCGCGACGTCCATCGCCACGGTTGGCGCCGGCACCCTCGGTGGCATCGGCGCCAGCTCTGGCGGTGGTGCCTCCTTTTCTATGGGCGGGGTAAGCTGGTCCATCTTCTGCCATCCCGCCGGCGGCAGTAGTGGAGGCTGGGGCCCGGGAGTTTGTGTTCCAGCCCTTCTCACGCGAAGGGTCGCGGAAATCTTTGGGGAGCCTCCGCCTTGCCTGGTTAAATGCGTCGGTATCGCCAGGGACTGGTGGCGCCCTCCTGCGGAAATGGCACATGCGCACGTCGGACAGATCGATACCCTCGTATTTAGGTAGCTATTGCCTCATCCAAAATATAATATGACCAAACGTGTACGATCACCCCGCCGCACACAACACGATGGGCTATGTATGTAGTGGATAAAATCGAAAAAAAAACAACTAGAACTCGGAGGTACCGGTATTGGGTGGTTTCTCAATTGAGGGGCGCAGCGATTGAGAGCAAACGTTTTGGGAAAAAAACGCCGCTCCTCTGATCGTAAATGTTTGGTACCATCAGATAAATTTTAAATGATCGAATGTACCTTATATTTACGACCAAACTGGTGTAGCATCTATGGCAGCATACAGCAGATAGCATGCCCCGACAACTGAAGCCCTGCGGTCGGCTGGACTATGGCACACAAGGAGGCTGGTATGCTGTACAAATCATTTCACTACATACGAAGAATCAAACAAAGCATATTGCGGCACCACCACCACCTGTTCGTTCATGTTCACTGCCATCCGTACTACAGTAAGTACGAAGTATAAGCCTACCAAAATCCACCACGAACCTCGAAGGTCCAAGCTGTCGATACGGCGATCGTCTAAGCGGGGAGCCGTTTCGCCCATCGAATCCATCGTCGCCGAGCTCGTCTTCATTCCTCCCGCGGTCGTAGATGGGCACCTTAGGTCTGTCGAAGGGGAACACAAGAGATGGATTCATAAAAACGCAATACAACCATTGTGTTCGGAGATGTTTTGATGTTCTCATGTTATAAATGGCTCATTTCCCCCAAATATTGCACGTTGTCGCATGTATGGTGCACATAATCGAGTGTGATTTGGGATGTCTCATGGTATTTTAGCAACGCGCGGTTCGACGTCCTTGATCGGGCACGAATTACATATTTTCAAAGTATTTAGGCACCGTGGTTTGTTCGTTGATCATATGATACTGGACTGTATCGGCATAATAGTCTGGTCATATCGACATCATGTTAGCATGGGCATATCAGCCTTCGTCTCTCCCGCGATCGTGTAGTAGATGGGCACTCTAGGTCTGGCCGATGGGATCGAAGGAGGTCCGTTCATTGAGCACGTTACACTGTCTGGGGGAAGCAGTCGGGCGTAATTTGTACCTGGTATTCGTTTGGGGTAGTTCGGCAGCGCATTTCGACGTCGAAAATCGGGCACGATTTGTGACTTATAGGACTGCTGTAACAATGTAACAACACGTGTTGGCCTCCAAAGCCAGGCACCAATTCGCGATGTTCTCGGAGAAAATTAGCAGCATGGTGCGAGAAGTAGCTGGTACCAGGTATGGTAGGTGGCAAACAAGCGACGAAAATGTCTTCTCCTTCGGGCTCCTATTAAATAAGCCAAAACGTGTTGTTGGTTTTAGGTCATTTCGGTTTGGTTCTTATTTTTTGGAACCCGGACTGCGTGTACTTTCCCAAGTGATTCAGAGCGCACACACGGTATTGAGGGAACAAATCTAGTGTGGGGGGGGTGGTTATGGGTGAGAGTGGGCGTTGTGTTCCTGGTGGCTACGACATGATTACCTGGGGGTTGATGTTGATATTCCGTTGACCAAGGCATGCCACTAGCTTTTTAGGATCCCTCTGTATTTGTAAACCGCTGTGATTGGAACCAGCTGGTATGAAAATAATACCGCGCTCAGGAGACAAACTTGGAATTGGTGTGGATGTATTGACGGCGTGGCGAAAGGGATAAGACTGGCGTCCGCGTAACCATTTTGGCAGGCTTTTGTCATGCGTAGCAAATGTTCAATACCGCAGCAGCAAATACGTACAACACCCCGTGCGTGGCAAAGTACGGCCCTCGAAGCGTCTAATAGCTTCAGCCAATACAGGACCTCAACCACTCGTCGGCCATCGTTAGCTACAGTAGGCGGATCGGTGCACGATTACCGCCTGTATTTGGACATACACGTGCATATGTTTCCTTTTGTGGGTTATTTTGGTGGTTTTCCTCTCTCTGGCAGTGCCCAACAATGGGTGATCGACGTTGAAGCTCCCGCTGCATACGAGGGCAAACACGCGAATGTTTACTCTTATTATGTCGTACCTCGCTGGCGGGTCCCGGAGTTTTGCGGGGACCATGCCTGGCAGGGGAGGAACCAGTTCATCCGCTAGAAGGAACGCGTACAGGCGGAGAAGGAGTCGGTGTGCCGCCGCGGTCCCGCTGTCCGCTGGCATGGGAACCTTCTCACCGCGGCAATTTACATAGGGTACGCCCCCAACATGTTCACGGACCGAGATAGGCGAGCAGGGTATAGGCATAGGGTCAATCAACCTCTTTGGGAGACAGAGGGAACATGTCGATCACGAAAATGACGAGTAAATGACCGGTTACGCAAAGCTGCCCGGGCTTTTGGGGCCTTTTACAGTATGATAGAAAAGCGTGCCCGGAGCAGGACGGGATATTCCATGGAAATAAATGTTGTATGGTCACACAGCTCTGTGATACAAAAGATTAGTACTACAGTTAGGGCACTATTTTCCTAGAAATAGATAGTGGCTACGTATGATAAATATGTTTTCGTGTCTCTCGTCTCTAAAATATAAGTCAAGTGAAAAGGGTTACTTCACGGTTTTCACGTGTACCATCCCACATTCGATTGCACGTACTACTGTAGTTCCTGGGGAATGGAATTGTCAACCAAGATCCCAGATCGAAAGAAGTTCCAACGCCGGATGTTTCGCGACTGATTTTCATCGCCCAACAAAAACCAGCACGAATTAGACCGAATCCACGCGATGTCCATCTCGGCTATTAATAACCGTCTAGGGTTGGAATAAGGGTTAGGCTTAGGCCAAGACTCGACGATGGGAAGCAGTCGCGACACGGGTCTTACCATGCACAATATTTCAATGTCCTGCCGACGAAGCCCATATCCCCGCCGTTTCATGAACTTCTGTACGAACTCCCAGTTTGCCGCCTTGTTAGCGGGGCTGTTCCCGCGGTTGAACTCCTCGCTGTCCAGCTTTCCGGGGTGGTAGTGGGCCAGGCAGGCGCCGACGAGGTAGCCGTTCGCGATCTGGCAAGGAAAGTGGTAAGACAAGGCAAGTAGCGAAAACAAGACAGCATTTTGTGTTTATCCAGAGAGCGTACTGTTTTTCTTGGAGGCGTGAGTGCAGCAAATATGAATGATCACAGTATTGTGTCAAGCGGCCGGAACGGCTGGAGATTGGACCCCAATGGCAACCGTCTGCAGTATATTGGGTGTTGTGTTACCTTAGGGCTAAGGCTGAACCCTAACCCGAACCCTGATGCAATATACCAAGCTTACGAAAAAGACTTGATATCAGTTCCTTGATGTTCTGTTCCTTCGTCGCATTTTTGGTTGCTGACACGCACGCTACACGTTTTCGGATCGCAAGACTGAACCAATAATTCCGAAGGCTTTTACGGGTTGTTTCCTTATTTGTGTATACAATCAAAAGTACTGGTGGCTGTTTTTGAGTGAACGGTGTTGAAGTATGTGCTGCACAGTTTCGGATGGTGCGGTATTTAACACTGTTCTACTGTAGCTCCGTACCATGTGCAACGTACTTCTAGAAAATATTTCACGCTCGCTCTCTCGACACCGCCAATGGTAGACCTTGTGTCCATTACTTTTGCAGATTTGCCTAAAATATAACATGCAAAATTCAAGGATGCTAACTATACCTTGTGTCGAAGCTTGAAGTCGCAGTCGATCGATTGGCCAAAGGTGTGCGTTTGAAACCACACCAGCACTTGCTGCTTCCAGGCGTCCGCTTGAGGGTCTGAGGATATTCCCTGTGCGTTAGAAGCTGCCTGTTTTCCTCCGCTTGTACTCGTAGCTTTCCTGTGCAAGCGAAAGTGACCAAATGGTGCGGTGTTTCTGACAAATTGTCCAGCGTGCGAACGCCAGATATATATAACACGCCGAGAGGGGCTAGACTGGTGGCACCACAGACTTCTGCATGTGGGTTCCCTGGGTTTCCACAGTATGTAGTGTGTACGTGTTTATGGGTGATTCAGTTACGCTGCACATGGTCGGCACATTGTCGGACGGCAAACAAATAAGAGCAATTGCGCAATACCTCAAGAAATAGAAAAATAGGGATACCTCTCGTACGCCTTTTTTATGTATAGGTACACTAACTATAACTTAGTACTCGGGAAAAGGCTTCCCGCCCCTGACACCCTCTCTCGTTGGCAAACGGCCATACACATCATACACATCATACACCGTATATACTGTTGGCTGGAACAAGGTATTCAAACTCCTAACGTGCCTCTGCTCCTCTGCTTAGAATGCCTCTTTTTAGTCGACACCCTTAGGTGGTTCATGCGACGAGGCGTTTACGAATGGCAAAAGTGGTGAGAAGTGGTCATCATCACGAACCAAGCCGTAAATATTTATCCGTCAGAAATAGATGCAATGAACGATGAGCCGTTGGCCACTGAGAGAGGGGGTTGGGGTTAATAATCACGTTCCCAAGTGTTACAGTATACTCGTTATGTACGTATTGTAGTGTACCTAACATTGGAGAAACCGAGGGTGTATAGTATAAAAGTATGCGGTGGCACTACAGTACTACTGTAGTACTACCCTTACCTCGGAGAAGCAGTGCCGGTGGGCCTTTTCGCGTGCGGAAGACCGTCCGTCCTTGCTTCCCCATCGGTCCTCGAAGACGCCTTGCTCTTGCGCCCTTGTTTCTGGGGGGGTTACATATAGAAGTCCGGACACAGCAATGGGCGTACAACATTGTTTTGAGCGACGTGTGCTTTAGTTTTCGATTGTCGTGAGGGGCGGGGTTTTATAATAACTACTGCTGTACGGACGATGCTGTAAATAGGTCGGGAGTTGCCGCATATTGTGTAGTACTGTAGGCACGACGTATCACTCAATTAGACGACATACGTACATGGTACGGTTGCATCCAGGGGCCAAGGAACGGTTACATCTCGTTAGCCCTGCCCGAACGCCAATCGATATGTCACAGCAATAGCCACCCCTACTCCTACGTACAAGAATCGGGAAGTACGTCTAAAATGGTGGATGAACAGAACGCTCGTGGCAGAGCAAACGGGCTTTTGCTGTAGTTGCAAAAATAACTCCATATCTGCAAAAAGGTGTTACATTGTGGAATCATACCAAGTATCCATGGGGATTATACAACGAGGGTCGAGCGCTGCTGTACGGCGCATGGCTGGCGACCAGCGAGGCAAACGCCATGCTTTGCGCAGAGGGTCAGGCCATGCTCTCACGCGTATAGCTTCGTCTACGACTAACAAATTGCTCTCACGCTACTATCACGGAGGACCATAGTAAATAGGACCAACTATTGTTGATAAGTATACGGAATTATAGGATTTTGTGTATGTGTGCCGTAGGTCCTATTTACTACCTTATTACTAGTATTACTAAGGTTCCCCGTAGTAGCTAATGGCTCTCACGCTACTACGCATTAACTCTCATCAAACGACGTAATGTACATCGAGGATCAGAACAAAAAGGATTTTCTTGTTGTTGTTTGTAGGAATGTTTGAGGCGTGCTGCGATAGCGGTACAGTACTGTAGAAAAAATTGACCAAAGTGTTTCTGACTGGCTACGACGTACGAGGTATTGGTATGCACCTCGGTTGAGGAGCTGCCCAATATTGTTGGAATAAAGTTAATATGTTACAAAATGTTACAATACCGTACCTTTCATTCTATACCTACGCAACCGGGTCGTTGATCGAGTTATCTCAAATGCATTGTTCTGGGTGCGCTGTAAAGATCCTATACTATAATCGATATAATCATACTATATTCAAGTGGGGGTCCCAAGAAAAAAGTAAGCGCAACTCTACCGTAGGGCGGGGTGGTTTTCTTCTTCCTTCTGGGAATATTTAGCATCAACAGTGATCGACGTTGACGCTCATGATGCACATTTGTCGCATGACCATACATTCCGCTTCTCCACCCCCGACCCCCTCTACAGAGACAAAGCACTATCAATAGCGACAAGGACTCACCACGGCGTCACCGCGACCCAGACGCGATCCTCCATTCGCTCCAAACCCAGTGCTGTCTTGGTCGTTCGATAACTTAGAGCCTTTTGCGGCGAGGTTTGCCGACGTGGTAGCGGGATCTCCCAAATCTCCGATGTTCTCGCCTCCCTCCGTCTCGTCGGCCACCTTAGGATCCAAATCTAGCTCGCCTTGACCAATGAGCCCTGCAGTACCTGTATCCAACGAGTAATCGGCGCGCTCTTGCAAGCCTTCGCCAAATTCGGCGTCGTCGTACTCCTCCTCCGTTTCCTTTGCCACCTCGGGGTCGAGATCGAGCTCATCGAGCGCCTCATTCCCTGAAGTGATTCGACTGTGTGACGTGTCTCCCAAGTATTCGTTCATTTTTCCTCCTCCGGTCTTCTCTGTTGCCTTGACGTTGATCCGGCCGCCGGTGTTGTCTTGCTCTGCCGCCCCTGCGCCAGCGAGGTTCGACGATGCGTCGCCGTCCTGTCCCAAGTTTACCTCCAGGTCACCACCCTGCTCTTCCTCTGCCACCTTGGCATTCTGATCGATCTCATCTTGCGCTGCGGATGCTGTGCCAGCCGGATCCGATGACACATTAGCTGAGTCCCCCGCGTTTTGGTCCTGCCCAGCTCCTCCAGTCCCATCAACCACCTTGGCATCCGACTCGAGATCAACTTGCCCTGCGATCCCGGTGCTAGCGAGATTCGACGACGTGTCTCCATCTAGCTCACCCCCCTGCCCTTCCTGGGAGATCAGGTCGAGCTCAGCTTGCCGTTCGAGACCCGTCATAGAGGGGCTCCCTGATGCAAGTGCGGGCTCTCCCAAATTTTGGTCTAGCTCACCTCCCCCACCCTCATCCAACAGCTTGGGGTCCAGCCCGGGCTCCTCTTGGGCTGCGGGCCCTGTGCTAGTGAGGTTCGCCGATGTGTCATCATTTTCTTCAGAGTCTCGGGTAAGATCGCCCCCCTGCACTTCCTCTGCCACTTCGGGGTCCAGGTCGAGCTCGTCTTGCGGTGCCGGCCCCGTGGTAGCGAGATTTGACGAGCTGTCGGCATGTTTTCCCAATTCTTCCCTAACCTCTTCCCCGCCTGCTTCCTCTGCCGCCTTGAGGTTCGCGTCATCGTCTGCGTTCTGTGCACCGGTCCCCTCGCCGCCTAGGTTTTGCAAAGCGAACACTGTGCTGGCGAAGCCCGACGTGGTGTCAGCGTACACTTCGACATCTTCTATAACCTCGTCATCCTCGGCCTCCTCTGCCGCCTTGCGATCCAGACCAGGCTCCTCCTGTGCTGCAACCTCCGTGCTGGCAAAGTTCGACGCCGTGTCGGCGGCCCCCTCGACATCCTCCTCAACTTCACCCATATCTGCCTCTTCCGCCCCATCTGTCGTCTTGAGGTTCGCGTCGCCTTCGTCCTGTGCTGCTGTCCCCGTGCCGTCTAGGTTTTTCAATGCGAATACTGTGCTGGCGAACCCCGAGGTGGTGTCAGCGTACACCTCGACAGCTTCACCATCTTCGTCCCCCTCAGCTTCTTCTGGGTCCAGGTCGAGCTCATCCTGTCCTGATAGCACTGTGCTAGATACATTTTGAGCTGCGGACACTGTGCCTGCGGAGCCCGACGTTGCACCGCCGTACACGTCGACACCTTCACTAACCTCGTCCGCTGCAGCCATCGCCTCTGTCGCCTCGGGGTTGGCATCGGGTTTGGTATGTGCTGCGGGCACTGTGCTGGCTCGTTTTTGTGCTGCGAACACTGTGCTGGCGAAGCCGAAAGCTGTATCAGCATACACCTCGACACCTTCACCCTCATCATCTCCCTCCTCCTCCTCCGACTCATCTGCCACCTTGGGGTCCAGGTCAAGCTCTTCCTGTGCGATGAGTCCTGTGCTGGCGGTGTTCTGTGCTGCAAACACAGTGCTAGCGAAGCCCGACGTCGCATCAGTATACACTTCGACATCTTCACCAACTCCACCTCCCTCCTGCTCCTCCTCCTCCTCCTCCTCCTCCTCCTCCTCTGACGACTTGACACCCAGGTCAGGCTCGTCCTGTGCTGCGAGCTCCGTGTCGGGAACCTTCGACGTCGTATCAGCGTCCCCCTCAGCATCGCCTTCACTATCCTCGCCCCCCTCTGCTTTCTCGGCCTCCTCCGCCTCTTTGACGCTCAGATCATACTCTGTTTTAGCTGCGAGCAATCTGCTGGCGAGGCTTTGCGCAGCGAACACCGTACTGGCGAATGCCGAACCCCCACCGCCCCCCCCCGCCCCCTTTGCCGCCGCGGGCGGTGCGGTGCTGCCAGCGTACCCTCCATAGTCGTCGTCGTCGTCATCGTCGTCGAAGTCATCTTCGTTTTCATCTAGCTCGTCCAGGAGACCGCTGTACTCTCTGATTAGAATATCCTTGGGCGATATGTCGATTTCCACGATTTTCGTCTCGACAAAGTTTTCATCGTCCGACTGTTTTTGCAGAGTCAGAGAGGCAAGGGGCGGCCAAGGGGGAGGGGCGAAGAGCGACAGTTTTTGTTTTAACAGGAATAAAAATGCAACGACAAGCAGTCACAGAAGTTATGAACAGGAATAGATCTAATAGAACGGTGATTTTTGCGCTTCAGATACCATACCGACAGTTTGCCCCTTTTTTCTTCTCTAAGGTGTCACGTCGACAAGCAAACTCTGATGTCGCGATATCAATGAGCAACTACTCGTACTGCTGTATGGGCGGCGTCAGTTAACAACAAATACGAAGTAAATGTATTACTTTGCACCGTATATGTGCGCCTGTCGAGGTGCCGACGGAGAAAGTACGAATTCTGCAAGAAGGGAAGACGCCCATCGATCAGGCAGGTCAAGGAAGAAGAAGACAATTATACCACATTGGGACGGCCGCTAATCGTTGGGAGTAGCGAGGGGGGAAGGGCGGGGGGGGGAAGTGCGCAACCAAACTCGTATACCTCACGATAAGGTGGCTCGATGAGAGTTACGACAAAGAAAACGGGTCTAGAGCACAAGAGTGGTAAAGTTACAGCTATGTGCAGTACAGTACAGTATCTCCACCACTGACGGAAGGATTTGAAACTTCGACTTTTCATTTTCAGGTACGTACGTACCATAATTCTGTGCAACGGCGCTATAATACTGAGCTGGGGCGGTGCAAGGACACGGGTTGTACATTTTAGCAATACAGATCGCTGTATAGGCTTGCTTGCAAATGTGTGTGAGTTCGGACACAGCTTTCGAACCACGAAAACATAATCGTCCTATGGTTATCGTCCCCTCTGAATACGGCATTACCAGGTGCACGGTCGACGGGAGAAAGTAGCGCCTGCCCAAGCGCGTACTCATACATATTACGTGCAGTACGTAGTACGTACAAACCCCAATCGGTTTGGGTTGCACGAGGTATAATAATTGACATTATCACGGCAAGGACACGTGTTAGGCAGCGAAAACCATGATCTCGGTACCAGCTGTGCGCTTGCCCGCCTCGTCCGTGTCACCCTACATGAGCCCTGCAGGCTCGTACGTATCGAGCTGCGGTACGAGCGTTGTTCGGGGTGTCTGCTAGATGCACAGTAGTACTGCAGGTACGATCCAAGAAAGGGGTGGGACCCGACAAAAAAAAGCGGTACGTATACGACGTCGTAGTACTATTAGAGGCTGGGCTGTCCCAAAGGCGCTTCATCCGGCGTTTTCGTAACCATTCGGAAATATGAGGACTCCAAAACTGGCAGCTGTGTTTCTGAGCCTGTATTAACGCATTTGCTGGCGTTAGAAACTTGGAATTCAAGCTGATTTCGTCGAGAAAGTAGAGAAAGCCCAATTTGGGAAGATTTGTCAATACAAAATTCTATCGTACAAAAGTCCGATAAACGATGCCGCTGACACTCGGTGTGAGCATTCCTTGATGCAAGGCCAAACTATTTATCTCCTTATCATCGCCTAATTCGACCTCCACCAAGAGATATGGAGTGAGCATGATTTCATATACAAAATGAAGATATTACGATGAGATCCTCAAAATCTGCGATTCTCAGTTTTTTTTTTCTTCGAATTTTGAGCTGAAAACTTGATGCGTCCTATTGCAAAACGTAGGGATTGCCAACTGCACCACTTTGATTTTTATTTTTTACTCGTCAGTTGTTGTAGCCAAAACCAATTCTCGCTTTGTTTCCTGGTTGTTGTTTTTTTCGATTTTTGAAGTGAAAACCTGGTACGTTCGAAACGAAGGCATTGCCAACTGCACCATATTTTTTTTTTCTTTCGTCAGTTGTGGCTAAAATCAAGTTTCGCTTTTTTTCTGAAGTACGAGTATGTGCCTACGAGTAGTTCACGAAAAAAAACACACACAGCCCAGCTGGCAATCCCTCCGTTTTGCCCACAAGTACGAGGACGTGTGGAGTTTTCAGCTCAAAATTCTAAAAAAACAACTGACAAAGTGTCTGGTCAACTAAAAAGTAAGCGTTGGCCAGCCCAGCCCGTTCTATACTGCTGTATCATCGTACAGTACGAATACGAGTAGTCTCCGATTGAAATGCCCGTTTGGTATTAAACTCGTACGTCGTATGTAGGAAAAAGGAGAAGCACGACGACAGCAAAAAATGGTACTTACTGTACGAGTTAGCTACGAGCTACGTACGCGTACGTAGCGCATACCAGGTACCTTACCACCTTGCCATACCAGGCCTAGCGCCAACGTATTGACCAGGCAAGGCCGCATGGCTGGTCTACTATGCGCACTACTCTGAACTACAGTGCCGTTCGTACGAATACGAGCTCACTGCATCCTGCGCTCGGAACGTGGTCAGGAAATCATGTAACTGCGGTGAAGTCGCGACGTATCATGCGGTGCAGGCATTCAGCTACAAGTACGTCATGGATCATGGCCCTCTCACATCATCCATAGCTGCCTCCCGCGTGGGTGAGAGCCTTCTCTGTAGCTCGTCGCTCGCTTCTCTCGGACCGCGGCCGCTGTCCTGATGTGCTCAATAGGGTCCAAGGTGCTGCCGTAGCCGTTAACACGTTCCAACTTCTCAACGTATTTTAACGCATGTATTCGCAGTTATCCATACGAACCGGCACCGCCTTCTTCTATGACGAAGGCGCGGGTTGCACCCTCTTCAGCGAAGGAGCAGGGGTATCGGTCGGCCCGTGTAGCAGCGCTCCGTGTGTGTTCGGGGGGCGAGGGGAGGGGCGTCGAAGCTGATTCGAAGACGGTGCCCCGACACCGACGAGTTTGGTCGACCTGCTCTTGAGAAAATGGTCGTCGTTCCTATTTTTTCCGTAAGTGGGTTTGCGCTGGAGCCCTTTCGGGTGTGGAGATGTAGGAACTGAAGCAGGGTCACTACTGCTGTTGTGCGATCACGACCGCGTAGAGGGCTCGACAGCGAATGGCAATGGAAAGGGGATGGTGCAGTTCTTCGTTTTTGCTGAAACCTCGTTATTGCTTGTATGTGTTGTACGCGGTCGTACGGTCGCCGAGGAGTGAATGCAATGCTGCAGTGCAAAGTGTCAGCTACCCAGTTCTAAACTCTGCGAGGCTGTCGAGACTTTGACCGCGTCAGGGCTCATGATCATTTGAATCCCAGAAACAGAACAGGCCGGCTAGTACCTGCCTGGCCTAGGTGGTTCTTCTGTCTCCTACAGCTCGCTTCTCGTGGGCCCGTCGAAGAAAATAGTGAGGGAAAGTAACCGACAAAGGAGTTCCAGTGACGTTATAGCGTTCTGGTTCGCTTTATGTTTGGTTGAAAAATATATATGTATGCCGGTAGAGTCGCCGCAGCAGGCTTGCCAATCGTTCTCGTTGCACTGCCGTAGGTACCGGCAGTTCCGTGCAAAACACCACCAGCGATGCTCCTGCGTCGTAGTCACCAGCGTTTACGTGCTGGAGCTGGCGGTGTCGCCACACTTTGCATCAGGAGCTGCTCTTGCGCGGTGAGTGCCGGAGCAAAAAAAAAAACATTGCTTCGCGTTCCTTTCGGAAACGTTGTTTGCTGTTTGCAGGGTGCTGCGTAGTTGCCTGCGCACGCCGGAACACATGCACACAAAGACCTCACGGCGCGGAGCGACTTCCGGCACCCACCCTCCAATGCACACCGATACAAGGGACTGCCGCTGCTGCTGCTGTATAGCGCATGGTAGGCAGATAGGCGCATGGTCTGTGTGTTGGTATCGCTTTGTCGCTCGCGTTGGTACAGCAATCGTAGTCCGGTTTAGTGCCCGTGAGGCTAGATCCTCAGCAGCAGCAGTGCGTGCTCTGCTCAATACTACCTGTTGTACAGCAGCGATGAGCGCTGAGAGCAAACCTATGAATAGCAGGGTGCCGGGTGCTAAGATAAAGCTTCGCAGAGTTATGGGTGCTGAGTGCTGAGTGCCGAGAGCACTGCTGTTGACTGCTGATGTGAGCGTTTTCCAAAAGCGTTGAAGGCACTGAAACACCTGGCTGGCTGGTAAGGTCGAGCTGGTGCATACGTGCATACCGGTACCTGGTAAGCTCGAACCCGCCGCAGGATTACGTGAGGCTTCTGAACAGCAATGAATGTACCAGGTACGGAATTATATTTATGTTAGGCTGTGCTCCTCTGACCTATAGTTGGTATATATGTACGAGTACGATACTGCAACTCCGCATACAAGTGGGTACCCCTATTTAAGAGAGGTGTGGTACAGGCCGAAAACAGCCTTCTCTCTTATCCACAGTGGGAAATATGTAGTTTAGTGTAGGCGGGTCCAGCCGATTTGGCCTCTCTTAACTGTACTATTCTCTTATATAGGGTACCTACCCTCTCTTAAGTCGGGGTACCCACTGCATATGCATACGTAACCGGTTGTAGAATTGTTCTCAGAAGCGTACGGAGTTCGGTCGGTTCAGTTGTGGCGACTTGCCCTTCAGTATTACGTACAGGGGAGGTTTGCCCGCTACGCTCGCTCGCTGCACAAGGAAAAATAGAACAGAACGTAAAAGGTCTAAAAATCTAGGTGAAACAGGCAACTTTTAAAGGCCAAGAGCTCTACGAGTATCATATGTGCTCCAGGAAGACAATCCAGACGCGGCAGGCATGCTGTACGTACTTATGTATATACTTACTTTGATGTGCGCCTGGTACGTATTTCCGGAACTGAAAGCACAGCAGCACGGCACACACCAAGGCGCTGCGCTGCGCGCATGCTGTACGTACTTATGTATATACTTACTTTGATGTGCGCCTGGTACGTATTTCCGGAACTGAAAGCACAGCAGCACGGCACACACCAAGGCGCTGCGCTGCGCTGCTGGGCGTGGTTTGTGCCTTTTCCCGCCCGGAGTAAACGCCCCGGAGACCCCTTTTCAGCGAAAACGAGCATAATCCGGGGTAAACGCCCCCTCATTAAACAAAAAAAAACTAAACATCGAATACGTCAAGTTCATACCCCAAACAGGTTGTCATAATTTTTTCAGACCTTAGCCGGGGATGGTTCGTCACCACCCCCCCCCCCTCAAATAGAGTACGTCTTACTGCGGACGGCGCTACAGTAGGTTAGTAAGTATCCAATGCAGCCGCAGTAGTAAGCAGTGCATTCATTACGTGTACGTACCCTCTTTTTTCATACTAGACCAGTGACTCGCTTCGCTCGGAGGCACTTTACGATCGTCGCGCCTGGTGGGGTGTTTTCGACCCAGCACCAGGAGGTGGTACGCCGGACGGTTTGAAGACGGCGAAGAACACGCAGCCGAAGGCCAACAGAAGTCTAGTACGAGCAACCACACGAAGGGTCATATCAGTCACCCACAGCAGTCGCAAGAGAGGAGAAGAAGAGGTAAAACGGAATGCAGCGATGATGGCATTAGGTGTTTATATACGACGATACGACGATGGCGATGATGAATTCACCGAGAGAAGTTAGTCTATCGCACGCTCACACCACCCCTGGCACCCTGGGTACATATACCGTATCGTACGTATCGTATAATATGTACGTACACAGCCGGAAACGACGACATTATGATGACGACGACGTCAATAAAGCGATGTGATTGGTAGATAGCTGGCGTTTTCTGTCCCGTGTGATTTTAGACTTGCCTGGGTAAAGCATGGCCGAAGACGACGAGCAGAAGTCTAGCACGAGGAAACATACGAAGGCTCATAGCACACACCCACAGCAGTAGGATGTAAGTACTGGCGTCATACAGACACACAACAGTACATGGTAAAGCATAGCCGAAGACACGCAGAAGTCTAGCACGATTAAATATACGAAGACTCATATGTAGCACACACCACCCACAGCACCACAGCAGCAGTAGCACGGGTTTAACCCCCCCCCTCGGGCCCCCCGACAGTGTGCGTTCGAAATCCAGTACCAGAGCTTGGACGCCAATAATAGCAGTGCAGTGTTAGGTTGGCACGGCAGCCGAACAGAGCTTGGATTCAAATAGCAGTGTCGGGGGGGGGGGCGACGCACCCCCCCGTGCTGTATGGGTTGGGTTGGCGTCGCCTGGCGACGACGCTGTAAAACATGCCTCGCACTGCGTGAGCTAGACAACCAGGGTACCGTTTGTTTTTTTCTTGTTTTGTTTGGCGGTTACCCAAGGCTGGCGGTCGAGTAGATCCTTTGTGCGGGGTCGGGAACCTCAAGTCCGCACAAGGGGAATTATCGTGTCACGTAGTGTGATATGNCAAGAGAGGAGAAGAAGAGGTAAAACGGAATGCAGCGATGATGGCATTAGGTGTTTATATACGACGATACGACGATGGCGATGATGAATTCACCGAGAGAAGTTAGTCTATCGCACGCTCACACCACCCCTGGCACCCTGGGTACATATACCGTATCGTACGTATCGTATAATATGTACGTACACAGCCGGAAACGACGACATTATGATGACGACGACGTCAATAAAGCGATGTGATTGGTAGATAGCTGGCGTTTTCTGTCCCGTGTGATTTTAGACTTGCCTGGGTAAAGCATGGCCGAAGACGACGAGCAGAAGTCTAGCACGAGGAAACATACGAAGGCTCATAGCACACACCCACAGCAGTAGGATGTAAGTACTGGCGTCATACAGACACACAACAGTACATGGTAAAGCATAGCCGAAGACACGCAGAAGTCTAGCACGATTAAATATACGAAGACTCATATGTAGCACACACCACCCACAGCACCACAGCAGCAGTAGCACGGGTTTAACCCCCCCCCTCGGGCCCCCCGACAGTGTGCGTTCGAAATCCAGTACCAGAGCTTGGACGCCAATAATAGCAGTGCAGTGTTAGGTTGGCACGGCAGCCGAACAGAGCTTGGATGCAAATAGCAGTGTCAATGGGGGCGGGGACGCGCCCCCCCCCGAACCCCCCCCCCGGGCCCCCCGACAGTGTGCGTTCGAAATGCAGTACCAGAGCTTGGACGCAAATAGCAGTGCAGTGTTAGGTTGGCACGGCAGCCGAACAGAGCTTGGATGCAACTATAATAGCAGTGTCGGGGGGGGGCGACGCGCCCCCCCACGAACCCCCCTCCCCGGGCCCCCCAACAGTGTGCGTTCGAAATATATGTACTGTATTTTGAACAAAAAAACGCCCCGGCCACATATTAATAGTAACCCCTCCCCCTTTCGTTGTTTTGGGATGAACGCCCCGGGGCGGAACTAGCAAGTCGTTTGAGTGAGGGCAATGATGCTGTTTCCGAAGCAGGCAAGGGTTTGTTCTACAAACCATAGAATGACATTGGCCTATGGGAAGGTGCACGTGTTGCGCAACAGCAACACGGACATAACCAGCCGAGGACAGCTTACCAAACATGTGTAAGACGCACTGCCTTTCAAAAGTATTACCAGGTATCTGGTATCGACCAGCCACTCGAACGAGTTGGTGCTATCATGTTTCGGGGTTTGGCGTATATACCATCTAGGGCGGATGATGATAGGCTCGCCTACCGATCACCAGATAAGACACAGCCCAGGTAACGTCATATCGATGAGGCAAAGCGTTCAGTCAAAAACAAACAGTATCAGCTCCAATATCAGGTCCAAACCCCCGCCAATGCTTCTGGGCCAAATGCCCATATCATATATTGCGCGCGAACCACCTGCAACCCGCATCGCCCGCCACTACGGTATATCATGTGCCCAATCTAAACATTGGCCCCGCAATAACACATCGTTACAGCTCGACAAATTCATCGCCGGCACCTGCCCCGCCGAAATCCTCCTCCTCGATGCGACTCTCGTCACCGCTGTCGACGTCGCTGCCGCCGTCGGGGCAGCGGACGCGGATGTACCCGATCACCCTAAGGTTCGTCGAGTAGGATTGCCGTCCGATCGGCCCCGCCGAACGCTCCAGTGCAAATCTCGGAGGGTATACGCGCGGGAGTGGTCTGCGCTGCAGGACCTGCTGCACAGCAGGCGCGGTCGCAGGCGCGGGACCGGGACCGGGGCGCCGGCGTGCCCTGTCTCGTCGACGCCGCTTAACCGGGATGGCGTAAGATTCGTCAAGAGTTTGATATGTCGTCTGTACTTTCGTCGGTGCTGGGCTCTTTCTCGGTGCTGCTGGCTTGCGGCATGACCAACACCTCTTGCTGCTGCAGGTTGCTGCTGGGTGTGTCTTAGAGGCGTGAGTTTTTTCTGTTATTTTTGTATCACCCGGGGGGCAAAAAGGCCCGAGATGTTTTCCCGGAAAACGTCCCGGCCACGTAGTAAATGCCCCGGGGTGTTATTTTATGCGTGCATAATAATAACGCCTCGGGGGGCGTCTACTAGCATTATGATGGTTTATATACCTGACGAATGTATATACGTACTACTGTAATACCAAACGTCAAGAAAAAAACGAAAAATTAAAAAGCGAAAACGAAAACGAAAACATATGTTGGAAATACATGAAAATCAAGTCAAAACGAAAATTTGATTAAAACAAAAATACCCGTCCCGTCCGATGATTGCGCCGCTCAAAAACAACTTTGAATCTCTGTGAGGTTCAATCAACCTCGTACGCTCCCCGCCCCCTCGCCACCACCTCACCATCGATTCGATCCGGGTCGAGCTCTACTCCCTCTCTGCCCTAGTGAGCCCCGTGGCTCGCCTCGCGTGAAGCCCGGTGCTCACCGTGACCCTCGTTCGCCTGCTCGACCATGATGGTGTTCAGACTTCGGAGCTCTCTCTCTGTAAATAATATGTGTTCGAGAAATAAGCACCACTTGAATGTTATTTTACACACTGTACTGACCCTTACAGGTTCGGACAAACTGGATTGATCACAGCAGCAGCAAGCCAGACAGACAGAGCCCATTCATGCTTCCCTCGTGCCTCGATGGACACGCCACGCCTAGCCACGAAAACGGCGACCGCAGTCCTTCCGACCCCCCCTGTACTGGCCAGCACCCGCCCATAGTCCCGATGGCGCCGCGCTTGCCCGCATTGCCGTGCTCTGGGCACACGCACGAACACAAAACCGAAAAAGGAAAAAGGCTCTCGCCGGCAATCCTGTGAGAAACCAAGAAATGCTGGAAATGTCCACCAAGTAACAGATGAAGGCTGTGTCATAGTGGGAGGTCTGAGAGGGCAGGGAGGGTCAACGGGGCCATCTCAGGAACAATAAGTCCGTAAGTAAGTCTATACACAAGGCGCTTCGCTCCGTGGGCGGCTTCCGCTGCCAGCTACGCTCGCTCATATAATACAAGGAAGAAAACAAAGTTCGAGTGAAGCGGACAGAGGAATCCACGATCGTAGATGCAAAACTGACGACAAATCATTTCAAGATCATATCAAGACCGTATCAAGATCATATCAAGATCATGTCAAGATCATATCAACATCATATCAAGATCATATCAAGATAATATCAACATCATATCAAGACCGTGGCAGATCATGTCTCCGAAACTGCTATTACATGTACAGTGAGGAAGTATCAATGCATACTTGGTCGTTGTTGATATCGCTGTACGCCACCCCGTACATGAGATTGTTCCCACGCATATCCCGAAGAGTTACATCCAAGGAGGTGAGTACAGTTGTAAAAGGACTCAAGGGTAGCAAGTTTATGCAGACTTGAGATCATCACCGGTTGCTGAAGTACCTTGATCTCCTTTAATAACCCTTATCGTTCCATCTTCCCCAACCTTGCCGCTTCCACTCTCTAGGTTGTGCACCGCTGGTCGGGCGATGCACACTCCCCCCCCCCACCCGAGAGAACACGGCGCCGCCCGCTCTCAAGCGGGTCCCGCTCTCCACCACAAGGCACCCACACCCTCGTCGAAGAGGCCCTCCCTCGTGATGGCCATGGCGACCGCACCCACCGCGAGTCCATCAAGCGCGGCAGCCGACCCTTCCCGCGAACGCCGTTACCCGTGGTCACTGGCGTGTTGTCTCCGGAGCACGGCTTAGCGGCTACTCGTGAGCGACATCGCGGAGACGGCTTTGTAGAGTCAGCGTTGCCTCCTAGGGTGGGGAGCGGGGTTTCGGCAGCGCCGGGGGCGAAGGCGGGAGCCGGAGAGGGGGCGGGGGCGGGGAACGCCGTCGCCGATTCGGGGATGGAAGCGGTGGAGGGATCGGGGGTGGTGGTTGCTGCCGCGGGTGTAACGGTCGACAGCAGCGCCGAGGATCCGATAGGTCCTTTGGGTCCGACAGATCCGTTAGATCCGATAGATCCGTTGGATCCGGTAGATCCGTTGGGGCCCAAGCGTCGCCCGCGGGAGCACGCGAGAGGGGGCGAGGAAGAACTCGGCGAGACGTCCTTTGACGGCGGCGCCAAAACGTCGGAGGATCATGGCTGGGAGATTGAGAAAGGTCTTGATGGCGGAGGGAGAGGAAGGGATGGTGATGGTGGTGGGTCAGGGGTGGGTGCTCCACTGAGGGATGCAGGAGATGATGCCCGGACGGGTGGTGGGCTGAGCGGCGAAGAGGGGGCGGAGGAAGCTCCTGTTGATACCGAGGGCGGAGCGAGAACCCCCCCGGCGGACAAACGCGCGCCGCGAATAGGCGAAGAGCGGGCGCACAAGATGTGGGTTACCATGGGCGGCGGCGCCACCGTCTTGGGTAAGTCGGGAAAATCGAGGCGCGTACCCCCAGGCTGGAAATGTTGGAGGCGAAAACTCGCCGCGCCGTTCTTCAAGTAAACTGCCGCTTTGTATGTGTTTCAACACCGGTGATATTATTGTTATTAAGATATAGCACCCTCCTTCTGCTTGTAGGCTGCGTTTTTCGCCAGCAGAGATACTGTACTATTATAGTGCAAACGCTGATAGTGCCGAGCGATGCGCCTGTGGAAATATCTCAAGAACTGTCCAATTTCACCATTTTTGTTGCTGTATGCTGTCTTGAGCTCGGAGAACATCTGCTCTGAAAATCGTCCAAAGACGTGTGTTATCTTATCATGTTAACTGTTGGATGGTATGCACACCACTCTGTTTAGGAATGTAAGGACTGTTTATGTTAGTCAAATACCCAAATAGTCCTCACATATATATATACGGTAGGGTGTAAACATGTACACCACCACCAGATATGTATTAGTATGGAGTATGGAGAGTGCTGAGGTGTTTTACGAGCCCTCGCTTCGCCTCGCCCAAAGGCAGTAGTGTGCTTTTTGCCAGCTGGTTCGAGGGGTTCCCGAGTTGTTCGGGGGCATTACATAGCCGGAAGTGATGCATACAAGTCGGTGAAAGACGGCCAAACGCGGATTTGAGAATTTATCAGACCCGACAAATTCGAGTATTCAGGGGGGGGGGTACTCATGTCGTGCACGGCCTTAGTCATATGACCATAGACCCTCGCATCCCTACAATGCCGGGACGGAGCACGTTGGGTTTTCACCAACCAGGCAGACATTGCTTGCACCAAGCGCGAAGCGCCGTGAGGTATTGGGCGAGTCGCATGGAGGGTGAGCTGCATCCTGCTAAGAATCGCCTCTGAGGCGGACTTGAATATGGACGACAGCTTGAATGAGTTAATTTAATTATGGTGTGGCCACTTCCGGAGACAGCAATGGGTTTTACTATGTAACTGCCTCGCGGATGCCTTACCATATTGACACTACGTGATACGACCATTCCCCTTGTGCGGAGCAAAGGTCTCCACCCCGCACAAATTATCTACTCGACCGCCAGCTTTGGTGCCGCCAAAAAAAAAAAACGGCACCCTGGTTGTCTAGCTCACGCAGCGAGTGGCGTGTTTTACAGCGTCGTTGCCAACCGACGCCAACCCAACCTATAAATATAAACCTATCTATTCTTTCACGATTAGAGGTCCGTAGTAACTCGATGCTCTTTGTCCGTACAGACCAACTGATACACAGCTCTTTGCAAACAGACCTTTCGTTTCGCAACCAGCCCTTCAAACAGGCCAACTGAGCTCTTCGCAAACAGCAACTGACGTAACAGCCAAACTGACGTATTGTACTGACGTATTATGCAAACAGCCCAACTGACATCTACCCGCGGGAGGGGAGGGGTTCCCAGCGTATTCGGAGGGCTTTGCTGCCCGGGTCCAAATCCACACTAATTTCAAGATAAAAAATGTCCACACTAAAATCAAGTAATTTTCCTGGCCATATTAAAATCAAGTAATTTTTTCCTAAAGAGTCCCCCAGATGTGAAAATATGGATCTCCAGAACTTCGGTCAAAATCGAAATCGGCCCATAACTTCGCGAGTTAGCCACTTCTACACTAATTTCAAGATAAAAAACGCCAGACGTAAAAAAATCGACCGAAAAAAAAAAAAAAAAAAACGCCAGTGCTGTACGTACAAGCGCTGTGCATCCATGCCGGCGTTTTGTTTACACTGCTGTACGTACAAGGGCTGCGCATCCATGCCGGCGTTTTGTTTGTGTCCGCTGTACGTACGTACGAGTCGTACTGCTGGACTGCTGCTCCTGCTGCTGTTGTTGTTATTGCTGCTGTAGATGGGTTATATAATGACTACTACTATTATTATTGCTGTACGTACTGACTGGTGCTGCTGTATACTGATTTCACTCTGCTGTTGTTGTAGATTGTGGATGGGTGGATCGGTTGGTGCGTGTGTGTATCGATCGGTTGGTGCGCACGTACGTACGTGGTTGGGTGGGTGGGTCGGTGGTTGGGTGGGTGGGTGTGAGTGATGTGAGTGGATGTTGGTAAGTACGTGAGAGTGGGTGGGTGGGTGGGTGGGTGTGGGTGGGTGGGTGTCGGTGGGTCGGTTGATACGTGGTTGACTGCGTGTGTGGATCGTGACCCAGTTCTTATTTTTTTGTACGTAAATGTTCGACCAGCAGGTGGCAGCATGGTAAAACATAAAACGAGAGTTCGTATATATCTACGTGCACAATGTTTATTGTTATTAGTTTTCTTCTTCGTCTACACAATAAACGCTTTGTCCGCACTCCTTGGCTTTAGATGAAGATGCAGCAGTGCAGTTTGTTGCTTCTGTCTTTTTTGCTGCTGCAGCTGCTGCAGCTGCTGCTGTGCATTATGTTGACGCTCTGCTGCTGGCGAGGTAACCCGTTTTTCTTGCGTCGCCTTTACTATATTAAGACCACTCCGTAGGAAAGCCTTGTATACTATATTTATAGACCAAGGGACGGGGGGCGCAAAGCGACCGACTCGACTCGAAGGTGTATATAGTGTATATAGCATACTATAAAGGGGGGGCATAGTAATAGTAACATAACTGTACCATGGTATTAATAGTATATAATGACAACAATCAGAACCCACGATGGTCCTTAAATGCACATATATTATATCTCCCTATATACTAAGTGCCAGGTATGTTTTTGAACCAGGTTTTCTTCTGATTACTATGTTCCCGCGTCGTTGTATCCCTTCGCCTCGGCGTAGCTTAGTCCTTCGCCTTGGCGTTCCCCTACGCGCGGGAGTGCCTCGTTTGAAAACGGTGGCGGGCGGGTCAAATTGAGGCTTAAGCTCGGCACACTTTTATATCTGTGTATTGTGCCAAGCTTGACTACAGTAGGTTGACTCGATCGTAGAACATAACGGTGCTGCCATGGTGCCGTGTGTGAGCCGTGTGTGGCATACACCTGGTAAGCGGGCGCGACGGTCATGTCGCAGGGCCCCCCTCCACACGCCTGAAGATTTTCGGCATGCTATTTGCAGTGTACCTCTGAAAGGTCAAATAGAGCAAGGTAAACCTTTTTTTGGTTATTGCCCTAATTCGATTTCGCGCCTCTAACGTCTGATAAATGTCCTATGCCATGATTCCATTTCATGCCTGCGCACGCCTGGCCTTCTCGCTCCTCTGACCTCTGACCGATGACTCGTGCTATCACTCCTTTACTCCATCACTCCATGACTCCAGAGCACGAGTGGGAGGCCGACGGAGCGGCGGGGGCGGGGGCGGGGACGGGCAAGGACGATACAGCGGTGATACAATTTTATTCTAAGGAGAAGGATGACGATCCGCGTTTCCAGGGCTTCGGCGTAATCAAGGAGGTGAGTGGGTACGGGTGCAGTTGGGTCATACCTGGTACCTGGTATGCGCGTGTCGATAACGTACTTTTCATTTTTTATTCCTGCAGAATATCAGGGGCCCACGTGAAGACCAAATCCGACACCCCACTACACCCACTACAGCAGTACACTTCTCCAATTTCGAGGCGCAGACAGGGGGGTACGCTAAAACTAAGTTGAAAACACTTCGAAAAAAGAGTTTTTGGTAAGTTTGTCAAGAAATCCCACACCACTCGTTTGGTTTTCACTAATACCTGATATTAAGTAATACCTGGTATTCATATGAGGTAGCTCTTACTCTTTATATGGAGTGTGGTGTCGTATCGTGTTTTTGTCGTGCGCCCCTGAGTGCAATGTTCAGTGTCTTATCCTCCGGCGGATTGGTTTATACATTAATAAATAACCTATTCCTGGAAATGATATACCCTGATATTTGTACGAACACCTTTTGGGGAAAAATACTTTCATAAGCAATAATTGAGTAGACCAGGGGAATATTAAGCTCACCACTGACACGGTCACAGTCAGCTGCCTCGTGTATTGATTTATCTGAGTTAACTGGTGTGTGGAAGACAACGAGTGGTACTGAAGTGGCGTACGGCAGCATGAATTACATCAAATATACTCACTGTCCAAGGCGCACCCTAAAAAAACTACAGCGACAAATAGATCACATAAATTCCAAGTAAAACGCCCGTAAAAAATGTCCATCCAGTTCTGTTGGGGCGAGCTGCTGAACTGTCAAGTCACAAGGTACCTACCCACCTACCTACCTACCTACCTACCTACCTACCTACCTACCTACCTTCCTGCCTACCTACCTACCTACCTACCTACCTACCTACCTACCTACCTACCTACCTACCTACCTACCTACCTACCTACTTACCTACCTACCTACCCATCTACCTACCTACCAACTACCTACTACCCACCTACCCACCCACCTACCTATCTACCTACCCACCTACCCACCCGTCCTTTTTGTTTTGTGCAAAGTCAACCTGGACGTTTCGGCCCCGGTCTCAAGTATGCGCAGTCCTCGGTATTGGCATGTTGCTCCTTCCACCCCTTATATGTAAAACTGCAGCCACGGTCGGGTTCCAAAGTACTTGGAATTAAACTAAGATTGTTTTTGCAGTGGCAAAAGAGAAAAGTAATGTATACATTGTACCAATATGTCCCTAAATATAAGCACCTTTTTTCATAATATTAAATGAAAATGGTGCTTATATTTCGGCGCAGAGTGGTATATTTTATTATGAATCTGGCGTAGCGCTTGTCAATAGGGGAGAGTGGATGGAACGAACGCGGGTGGCCCCCCCTAATCCCTATAGCCCTGAATCCGAACATAGCAATGAGTAAACTCACTATTAATAGGTCGTCTGATCAACCGTCGTAGTGCGTCGTATAAGTGGTATGAGGTATCATGCCGCCCGAGTATCGTGCGAGTCCTTGCCTTAAAGATTGGGTACTCCATCTATTGAATGTGATACCCTACCCCAGCGGTTCAGGTTGATTCGTATGGCCGATGCTGGAACCGTAGTTTTTTCCGACTCTTTTTTCCCACGCCTTTTCCCATTCGTGTATGTTACAATATTGGTCCCTCTATAGTGTCGGTATACGCCAGCCAACAATACCGGCACTACATTTGGCAACCGGCACTACTCCGCACACTGCAGCACTGGCTAATTCCATCTGTGCCAAGCGATTTCGCAGGCACTACCGTGGGCGGGCGGCACAACCCAACCGGGACTATAGAGGGACTACTACTGTAGTCCGCACGGAGTTAACTCGCAAGGAACGTTCAACCTTACGATACCATCCAGCGTTATCGCTTGGTTTTTGTCCTCCCCCACAAACACAACGTACACATATGTCAAGTCGCTTGAATTTCCAACGCCGGGTTATACGTAGCAGCCCGATCCAACTCTGAGCACAACAGCGTCCGGTCAGAATGTGGACGATCGACCCCCCTGCCGCGATTTCGTGTCTTCGTCCATTCCTGCAGGACAAAGCGGAAGACATTCGGACTTTGGTTGAGAGTTTCACCGCACCGGCCCTCGCAGCAGCGCTTCGGGATAGGGAGACGGCCCTCCACGAATGCGCTCGTCGCCTCCAGAAGGTGCAGTTTTATGTTCAAAACGTAATAACCCAAGGAAAGAGCCACATTTCACGCTTCGTTTTTTTTTCTTTTCAATAAAGCTAAATTTGTATTGTTAAAATTGCAATGTTTATGCTACGTCGGCTGTGAGTTCTAGTCCCACCGAGAACTTATATATGTATGTATGGATTGATTGATTGATTAGCTGGTCGTTGCTTGATTGATCGATCGATTGGTTGATTGATCAGCTGGTTGTTGATCTGTTGATTGATTGATTGATTCGTTGATTAATTGATTAATTAATTGATCGATTGATTGATTGAGTGATTGATACTCAGTTTTACAAGCTGTGTGTGATCCTCGGCTTCTTTGCAAGGTCCCTGGTGCGTACGGGAATACGTTGGCTGCGCGTGTTTTACGTCCCCCCTGAAGGATGTAGGTCAAAGACCCTTCTGGATGTGTTCTATCAGATTGTGAAAAAAAACACATCCGGCGGCGGCGATGGTGGAGGTGATGATGCGAACGGAGTCTCGACTGTAGGTTCAAAGGCGGAGCTGGCTTGCTTTTGGGGCGACATGTGGATGTACTTTTATTTGTTGTATCGGTTGTGTTTACGTGTCAAACACCCCTCCCACCTTCTCCGTCCGCCGTCCTCCGTCTGATACCACCGTTTGATACCATCGTCAGTATCGCCGTCTGATGCTGTCGTCTGTTTACATGGTCTGATATCGTCGTCTGGTATCAATATCTGAAATGGTTCATCGCCCGATATCATCCTGTGATACTGCCTTCTCATATAATCATCTGATGCCATCATCTGATATCATCATCTGATACCATCCTGTGATACGGCCGTCTGATACCATCGCATGATGTCACCCTTTGATATCATTCTGTGATACTTCCATCCGATACCATCGCCTGATGTCATCCTTTGATATCATCGTCTGGTACCATCGTCTAGTTTAATGAACCGTCTGATACAATCGCCTAGTTTAATGAATCGTCTGACACCATCGCCTAGTTTAATGAATCGTCTGATATCATCATCTGACACGTTTCATCGTTTGATACCATCGTCTGGTATTATTCATCATTTTATACCATCATCTGATATCATAGTCTGACACCGTCGTCTGATACATTATTATCGTACCGTTCATCATATGATATCTTCGTGTGATAAAATCGTCTGACATCATTGCCTGACATCAAGCACACATCGCGTGATATCATCGTCTGATACGAAGTATATGATAATCGTCGAACCGCATACAACAGGGAGACTGGCCGGGAGTGGAGCGTGCTCTTCTCCCATTCACGGCAAAACAGGTCGATTTGAGCAGGAGGGCGCTTCGGCGACTGGACCTAGATCCCGAAGGGTTCACGAAGACGCACATGTACACGCTCATTAAGGTGCTGCAGCGACTACCACGGCATGTCACCACCATGACGGAGCAAAGGTACCGTACGCGACAGCACTCACTTGATAATTTGAAACTTTAGAATTTCAGGCTCGAGCTTTGGACGAAGGAGACAATAATGTGGCCTTTTTTGTACTGAAAGTAGAGAGGGGTACACCCTGACTTACATGTTAATTCGAGCCTGGCCCATAATACTAAGTCGTTAGGTGGTGTTGTTTACTGTGTTGCCGCGCGCTTTCGAGCCTGGAAAATTGAGCCATGTCGATGTGTTTCCTGCCTCGTTTTTTGTTCAACGGTTGGAATTGCTACTGGATATTTGTTTCCGAACGAAAATTTCGCTTTATCGGTGGCAATTGCTGTCGAAGCAGAGGTACGAAAATGACAGGGCCGGAATAAATACACAAATTACAAAATACACAAAAGCTGGTCTGTCGCTTGGTCGCTGGGCGGCTGCTGTCACTCGCTGCTCTTATCGCAGGGCCTACTCGGTACTATCCTTCGTACTCGGACGTGGGGTTATTTACGTTAGCTGCGCGAGTCACCAAACAAACCAAACAATGATGGGCTCCAAACGTGGTGTACTCGTTCCATAGCATAGAATAAGCCCAAAAAAAATTGGTACTGCTTATGATCGTGATAACTCATCTCGTTTTTTCTGTGCCATATTTGTTTAACACTGCAGTGACCTTAACTGAGAGGGTTCCATTTGTACTCTTGCTTGCGTAGACCGTGTGAAGGAGAGCAGATAAGTTGTTGTTGTTTCTACGGGGCCTGTTCTTGTATCCTGGTCATGCTGCCGCCGCCGCCGCCGCCGCCGCTGCTGCTGCTGCTATTTCTGCTGCCGCTGCCGCTGCTACTGCGTCACCCACACGCAGGGTTGTATTTGTTTCTCTTCTGGAGCACTACTTTCGCGCCCCCCTCCCCCCGTTTTGACTCGATTAGAATACAGCGACCCAAACATATGTGATTCCACTTTATCCTTATCAAGCGTCCAGGAAGAGAGTCCAGCAGCAGCACCAGTGCCACCATGCTCTGCGCGTATATATATAAGAAGTATGAGGATAGCTCCTTACCGGAAGGAGCGTTGTGTTTTTTTTTACAGGGTTACTATCGTTTTTGAGCGCTATGAGGGTATGAGAGTATGAGAGCGTTTTATCGACAAACGGTAAGGGTGCTATAAAGTCGAACATTAGGTTTTCGGAAGTCCCTCTCTCTCTCGACCAGGTCTTTCCGAGAACAGCTTGTTCGATATTGGTAACCTTCCTGTTCTGGAGCAATCGAGGGGTGAAAACCGATACCATAACACCCCTGTGCCAACTCAACGCTCTTTCGTACCTCTTCACGGCAATAGCAATGCAATCTCCTACTACCCCATCAGTATACTTACAGTAGTATAGCCTACATAACCCGGGCTGCTTCGTCTGGCCGATTGTTGATGCTGTAATCGTCTATTAATAGTATTATCGGTCCATCGGTTTGTTTTCCGCTTTTTTTGTTTTCGTTTGCAGCCCCAAAGGGTTTAACAACCGTGGCAATGTTTGTCGAAATATAATATTTCCCTTCCAGGTTTTGTTAAAACTGTGGGAATTGCTGTCGAATATTTTCTGTCGCATGTTCGCTTTTTATGTTGGGGCGTCGGAATCCGGAAGAAGGTGCACCCACGACTGCAGTAGCAATAGCTTGTACCTCGTATATACCTGCTGATGTATAATCGAAGACAGCAACACAAAAACTAAGCTGTGCGATCGAAATTTTCTCCAAAAGTCCTATTTGCAAGCTTGGTGTGATATCATCTCATACTTCCATCAATACGTATGCGATTTATGTTTTGTGTTTTGAATGCGTTAGCAGGGCCTCCCGTGACGATTCCTCTGTGCGATATCTGCGTTTTTAATTTGTTGGCAGGGCCTCGGTGATGATTCCTCTGTGCAACGTGGATGGAGTTGCATCGGTGCTGTTCACCAAACGCTCGGGGACCATGAGGGCGCACAAAAACGAGATATGCTTTCCAGGAGGCAAGGTGACGAAAATCGAGGCGCAGTGTGGTAGGTGTTTTGCAGTTCTGCGAGACTTTGCTGTAGTTCCGTATAGGCACCCCTGTTTAGCTATTTAGTCCTTTAGAACTGCACCGATACAAGTTTTGAGGGCAAAACGACTTGGAATCAGTGCGAGATCGCCTTGAAGTAGTTTAAGAGTCTACCACAATCACCCCAGGGCGAGCCGAACTGTTACGCCAGCCGTACTACAGTAGTAATAAACCAACGGTGTTGCGTCCGATGTGCAATGGCGAATATTTATTTTTGTGTCTCGTTCCCCATTCGCGGTGCACCCGCGCTTTAGGGGGAGAAACTACTTGAAATTAGTGTGAGACAATGTTGCCGTGATGCCACTCACGCGATGGATGACGTGGTTGGCTCGTTTTCGGGCTCGTTTTCGAAGCCACCGCCTTTGGCTCTGCCACCGCTGATAGATATTTCCGCCATAGTGCGATAGTGCTATAGTCCAGGCGCTGCTGTTTTTATGCCATGGCCATGGGACTTATAAATGATGTGTTTGGTTGTTGTGTGTATTTTCTCTTGACACTGAACCGTTGGTTATATCCACCAAATAACCCCAAGCATGCCCTAGGGTCCGTACTGACTAATTTCCAGCGAGAGTTGTGGTGTTCTGTTTGTGTTTGTTGCCAAATCTCGAGGAGACTGTTCGTTTCCCTCTCAGAGTTTGTTGCCCAGACAAGGATTAAAGTTTTGCGGTTTTCGACGTTATATTCCTCGTTTTCGTGGTCAAACACAGCAATAATAATCATAACGTTTTTTTGGCTTGACTTAAGTATAGCGACCTAAAAAACGACAAGTACGGTCTTGTCAACCTTCTACGCAAAGCGTCCAACCGTACAAATGCCCAAACACTCACGCGGGTGTCGTAGATCTCCTGTTTCACTGCTGCACTTCGAGTATACCCCCTACCCCCGCATGGGTGGCCTGTGCGTGCTTAGCGTGGCCGATTCTATCACCGACTCTTTGTTTCGTACCCTTTTTTGCCACACGTTTCCCCTCTCAAGCGCCAAACTTTCAGGGGTAGGGCTCATTCCTTACCCAAGGCCTTCCGTATAAATCTATCTGTATCGGTACTGCATCGATTTGTGTTTGCTCACTTCATGCGCGTGGGCTGCATCGCGTTCTTCGTTCTGTAAATTAGGTGGACATTGGCGTGGACCAGCACATCGTACAGACGGCGCTGAGGGAGATGGGCGAGGAAATAGGCGTCCTCGAGTCCTCGGTATGAAGAAATAAATAAACGCTACAACAATATACCGCAGCTGCCTCACACTTTTTATGTACAGCCGTGTTGCAGGAAACTGGATCCATGTCGCAGAACCCGCTCTTTCGTTGATTAGTTTGTCGGGTGTCGCTCGGGTAGCTATTGGTTGTCGTCTGGGTCGATTATGTTCCTTGTTGTTGACGCACCCTTGCAATTGTTGACACTTTCTACCGCAGTTTCTATTTCTTGGGTTCATGTTTCCGCGCGACTGCAGCTGCTGCTGCTGCTGCAGGGGGAATAAACACAAAGGTAATCGCAAACGCGTTGGGGCGCTTGTTGGAGCTCCCTCCATACTGTACATGTGTAAATGGTGTGCCTCGGCAATTATAAAATGTTGAGGGGGGGGAGGGGGGGTACTCCTGTCATGAATCATGAATGGCCGTAGTCGTATGACCGTAAATCGGGCTCTACCGCACTGTAGTGTTATACCGCACTGCGGAGGCATCGAACTGTAATGGCATGGATCGTCGGTTGTAATGCATGTAGTTCAGCTCGCTTCTTGTTGAACTGTCCCTGCCGTAATGGCTGTTTTGTTGCTATGTATGACCTTCTTGAACTGGTCATTCCGTGCGGCCACAGTCCCGTGCTATTCACAATGCAAGGGGCGTAATTGTGGCTGGCGTTCCGTTCGCAGGCAGGGCCGTGAAGCGTGAACTCGCGTCGATCGAAAGGGCGCTGTGCTTTTTTCAGCCGCGCAAAGTACCACGACGCAGTGTTGCCATGAGGTTAATGTTATCATGTTTTTTTGTCGAACCAAAGGCAGCTAGCTGTAGAGTTGACACGCCACCTCTCTGTTGGCATTCGTGTTGTGGACCGTTTGATTGTGCGTGTGCTATCGTCGTCTCCAGAGCCCACCCTTTGTTGCTGTTATCGCACCATTGGGGTAGGGCTAAACGAGTTTGGGTTGACATGCGCGATGGTGATATGTAGCGTCTGTTATATTATACTTGGTATCTGTTTCCGCGCCGTAGTGATAGTCATTCTTGTTTTTTTGCGTTACGCTATCATGAGCTATGGTGCCTTCGCTATTGGCTCTATTGGTGTAATCGTGCCGCACGAATGGTGCCTCTCGCTATTAATAGTTCCGAAACCGATCTGCCATGCCACCGGAGCACACGACCTTTCAGGTTTGGCGGAACACGACCGTGATAATTCGGCGCGTGGCCATGATTCCCCTTTGCCCCCTTCCCAACGACAAAACTCACCTTTGTTTACATGTCACAAAACTTTCCCCAAATGTGTGTTTTCCCCTTACACATATGATATCAAATGCCATGAGGAAGGTTGATGTTCTGGGCGTCCTGCGCTGTGATTGGGCGGAAGTGGCGTCGCTGATTGGTGTGGCCGTTACACCGGTGGTCGGCTTCTTGGGAAACTTGTCTCGAGAGCAGATCAACCCCAACCCAGACGAGGTGGGCTTGCTTGCGGTTGGCATGGAGTAGACATGGTGTCATGTGGGATGTCGTGCTTAACCCTAACAGTGTTTACGACTTGGCCTAATGAATTTACTCGAAAACATGATTGATCGTCCACGCTAGCTCCTCGTTGCATCTTTACACGGAGAATCTTGCCGATCAGTCGGAGGGTTAAGGTTAGGGGTTTCGGCCTTTTTGTCGAAATCCAAATGAGAGGGTGCTTGGGTTTGGTACAGTGTGTGCGGCACCGGTGCAAGTATGTTATGGTTGACAACAGGCCGCAGTTGACGTTTGTTTTGGTGCTGCTTCTGCTGTTTGTAGCAATGTCCGTTTCCCGTTGCGTTCCGGCTGTTCTGCGAGCCTCCCTTACAACCAGTTCGGCAGCGAGTTGTTTTAGAAGTATATTTTGATAAACTTGACTCGATTTTTCCTCGGATATATCCAGCGGTACTCAAGCGGTACTCAACCTGTATTTCACGTGTCTGCTGCCGACGATCGTTCGTGCGACGTATCGGTGTGCGGAAGCTCTTGGGGTTCGGGACCAAAACCTGTTCGTCAAGGGGGGAAGCTTCCGCAGTGCATGTATGGTCTCTCGCTCTCTAGTTTTGCTGCGGTGGTGCTGCTCACTTCAGGAGGCTAGCGATACATGTTTCGTACCGGTGCTGTAGCGTTTAACTGTTTCGTCGAATCTGACATACCCACATGCCGGACGGACACATCACGATCTAGATAATGTACGTCCTAAACCGCCGTTCTGAGATATTGCGCAGGATCTGAGCATGGTCTGTAGAGTACAGATCCAACCCAGGAAACATGCCCTAGATTATGCAGGTTGTACGGCTCCCCCCCAGCAACTAGATTTTAAATATCAGGAATCTAACTATCCTGAAAAGTCTACTGTAGATCATGGGGCGGGAAGCGATGACCTGAATGATATGTAAGTGATCTGTCTAAGATGTGAACCTTCTCTAACTTGCGCTCGCGGCATCAACCAAATCAAACCACATGGAGCACGTACGAAACAAACATGTATGCCGGTGGGGATGTTCGGCTGAACGGCCACACCTGCACACAAGCTACGTATGCATTTAACGTGTGTTTCTATACCCAACCCGTGCTTGCCTGGCACCCGCGATGTGTACCGCAGGTGTCTCACTGTTTCACGATTCCCATTCGGTACCTACTGCAAGAAGACAGGTGAGCGTCGTTCGTATCTCGCTTTGGACTTCATGGTTGTATGGCCTGTAGCCCTAGATGTTGTTTAGAGGTCGTGTTAAAAAACTCGGAGGAAAATTACTTGTCATTTGTATTGTATCGTCGTGGCAGCGCTGAAAGGCATGCAATACTACAATGGTATTCTCGGGAAATATAGGGCTAGGCAGTAGAGCGATTAAACAGGGTCAGTTTTTTTTATGCGTGTACTTGAGAGCGGTACGACAGCATAAAGCACGTAACATGAGCAAAGGATGGAACCTTATTGTGGCACGACGTATTTTTCGAGTTTTATTTGCACCCTCCAAAAAGTGAGCTTATTTTCTTGTTGGGTTGTTTCGTCTTCGTCGGCCTATGTATACTGTACGCCGTACCCGCCCCCAATACTGATACGGTCGCTAAATTTCAAACCAGCGCCGGGTGCGCAATGCCTTATGAGCCCGTTTGTGTAAACGTACGCTTCGATGGCTGTGCAGGTGGAGAACGGAAAAGTACAAGGCGCCTGCCTTTGTGGGTGGACCGTACGTAATTTGGGGGCTCACGGGCTACATCCTGCACAGGCTGGTGCATGACGTGCTCCGCAAGCACCTGGTGATCGTGTAGCTCTGTTTGTTAGATACTGATAGAGGGGACCCATGTACGATAGAGGTAGCGCTTTTTGGCTAAAGCGTTTCTGGCTGTCAACACTCTCCTTATCTGAGGAGCTGCGAAATATCGTTGAAACACCTTTCGTGTTTTACGTAATATTGTTCTGCACGCCTTACAGGCATAGGAGTTTTCATCTTGATTTTTTGTGTTGCCAGTTTTTGTGTGAGATAGACATCCTCAAGAGAGGGGCCTCGAAACTAATACCTGCTACTACGGTATGATAGTAGGATCTACTCCCTACCGTAACATGCGCTGCTGTCACAAGGTATCCAGTGACCAGTGGCGATTGACCCTCAGAAGTCTTTGGCTTGGGGAATGCTTGTGGTATCGTGGCACCCCCTCCAAGCCGAACGTGCGGTTTCTGGTAATAGCAGACTCAATTACCCTGCCAAAGAGGGCATACGGTTCCAGCTAATATCGATATAGCCGTTTTATTGACCCTGCCGAACAGAATATGCGGTTCCTATAGATAGTGTTTGTTTTTAACCCTGCTATGGAGAACATGCGGTTCCTGTTAGTATCGATCGCGGGTTTATGAGCCATGCATAGGAAAACATGCGGTTCTCATTAATATGGACGGTTCCTGTGAAAAATGATAGGGGTTTTCTTCAACACTAATAACACTAATAACGCCATGGGAGGCGGTGGTGTAAGTGCACATATAATACCATGGGAGACTGTGGTGTGAGTACGTATGATATAGATGCGCAAGGATAAACGTTTTGGTTTCAACGTCAGAGCTGTAGATTTTACCGTACTACAATAGTAGCATAGCATGCTATTATTAATAATAGCAGCGTGTTAGCCTACTATATCATGTTAGAGGCAACGTATGGAGTGTGCGTCGTCAACGTCCTCTGACTGGATGGGGCCTTGATTATAATCTTGTTATTTTCTTTTTACAAATACGTCAGCTGTGAGTTCGACTACTGTAGTTGATACTGGTACCTGGCACGTCAATGCTGAGCCTTGCAAGTTCCGTGATGCGTCGGTTGTCTTCTACATTCCTCGTGAAGGGTTATCAATATAATGCGCTCTGTTCGTTGAAGTCGTGCTTTAGCTTGGAGACTCAAAGATTGACTTGGATCAAGTGCAATCTGTTTGCAGTGCTGTGCGGCAAATTTCCGGAAAATCAACCTTCCACAAACATCGATGCCGTCGAGAAGACATTACCCCCCGCACACCGCAAGCCCTGGAGCACCTTATTGATATTTGCGGTATCGATAACGATCATCATTTCTCAAGTCCAGAGCAACCGTAGCTCAAGCTGTGAATCAATGTCATCCCGCTGCAAAGCAGTGGCGCATTCTGGGTCGAATTTGAAGCAGCCGCAAATATGACTGCTCTGCTATTGAGTTTTAGGAAATTTTCAATAACAGACGCCCCGCTTTTGCCCAAGAGTTGGCACGGCAGTGCTCTGTTTTATCGCGTACGGTTTAACCCCACACTCTGCTAGGCACGAGTATGATGTTCAAGTGTTCCCTCACAATGTGCAAATTTGATCGCAGACGACCTTTCGATTGCTACGTCTATGCTTCGGCCCGTGTTCCACCATACCGTCGGAGCGTTCTCCCTGAAAAAAAAAACGTTTCTTGCAACGCCACCACCACCACCCTTGTGTGCCGAGGGTGGCTTGATCCTGAGCATTTTCCGGTTGAAACACCACCGATCGCTCGGCTATATAAGCGAATTAATAGGAGGGGGGAGGAGCAAGACTACGCCAATAGCGCAGTCAAGTGCACCCCGCGAGCACATGGGGCAGCGGCAGACCAACCTATAACAGTGTCGCGAAAGAGGGGAGAGGTAGGTTACCGAGGAGGTCCCCAAAACGGTGCAGAAGACGACAACATTAGACCATTTGGCCACTTTGCCCATAAATGTGTGTTTGCGGCTCGGCCCGGCTTCGACAACATGACTAACAGTCCCAAACAACTCCTCCTTACATCGTTATTGAGGGAAAATTATCACCCAAACTTGAACTTTCCAGGCAATCGGGGTTAAGGTTAGGATTCAAAGTCGAGTAAAACCTGAACTTCAACCATGTTCATATTTTGTCGAAACTGGGCCAAGGTCTATACAGCGCTCACTGCCCTAACAGTGGGCATGCCCTGATGCAAGGACGCGAACATAAACGGAAACGGTGGCCGAGAAGGGGGCACGGCCAGAGGGGCAAGCAGGGTACCGTCCGCGACGATGAAGTGGTTGTGTGGCTTCGGCAGTTGTCAGTGCGCACTGCCCACGATCGATATGCGACTTGTTCTTCGACCAGTGCTCACATATATTTCTCTCCGTCAAAGCTGACCAATGAAAAGTATATCGCCGCGAAAAGCCATAGTATCAACATAAATATATACGTAACACCAGTAGCAACACCTAAATATTAAACAACACCAAAAGCAACAACGACGACGACAGCTACAGCACCCAGTCGGTCCGGTCGGTGGCATACACATTTCCCCGCCGTATATATACAGTACCCGACAGCACCCCGTCTCCTTGTCGCCCGTAAGAGGCAAACAGACGACCACGTTTGAGACAATCGAACTACCAACGTCAATGTAACCAGCCCTTCAATGAAGCGTGGTCGCCTTGACTCCTTACACTTGTATCAGGCAATCACGACCAAACCTCCCTCGCCCGAAACCGACAAACACGAAACCACCCTAGACACGATCAAACCTAACTCCTCTGAGCTGCCTACCAATAGAGGCTGATCAAAGCATGGCAGAGTGTGTGATTCTAGGTACGGGTTGCCTTCTTTACCTTGAATACTATGTGCGACCACCTCAAAACAGCAAACATCACATATGCCTATACAACCAGCCCGACGCACCACACAGACGCCTCTTCTCCCTACACGCGCCTCAGCCATTCACGACGGATTCCTGGTATACGGCGTGGGTGCCCATCAACGCGCCCCTGAGGGCCACCTTCAAAGTCGAAAATGTCACAAGAATGGCGGCCTGCAGAGGTGCCGCCATGACTAATATGGGGCGCAGTAGAGGTCGAGACTTTCGCACGCACCAGCTCCCTGTGTCGGTTCTCAAAAGCGCGTCTACGGGCCTGATGGTGTTTTGATAAAGGCGTTCGAATCCGGGGGGGGGGGGGGGGGGGGGGGGGGAGGGGGATAGCCTTGGCATGCTCTGATTTCTGGTAAGTGCATGTTCAACAGCAAGTCAAAGGTTGGGTTTCTTTCTATGAAGCTGCTTTCTTGCTACAGTAGTTTATGTTTTGTGTTCTACCTAATGTATCATTTGGGTAAAAGCGTGCGTACCCCCTCCCCTCCTGCCATGGCATGCCTCATTGGGCCGTTCCTCTTTTGAGTATTAATAGGTTAAGAGCCTCGTCAGTCAGAATCGTTGTAAGAGCTCAAAAACATTGCAGCCCATGGCATACCCCTCTACCTTAGCATGTCTCGCTGCTCCTCTCGCCGCGGCAAGAAAAACTGCCTATGCCGGTTGGAAGGAATTCAAGCCCAAAGCAGGGCGTACCGCAAGGAAGCGATGCAGTAAATACGGGATGCGGTAACTAACCCATCCCGTATCACTTGCAGACCAAGAAACGCCAGGAGATTACCGTAGCATGCAGACCAAGAAACGCCAGGAGATGACCGTAGCATGTATCGCCGCTCACCTCGCAGCTGTGGCAAGGGTAACATCAAGCCAGCTGAGCCTCTCCACAACCGAGACGGAGTTGCGGTGGAGGCGTACACGCCCCTCTCGGCCGGTGAAGGTGTCGAAAGCCACGAGGAGGAAGGGCGGCCTTCTGTACAGCACCACCATTGGAAGGCGGCGAGGCACCACCAAGCTGTCCTCCCACCTTGACAGGGGCAGCAACCGACAATAGTAACGAAGAAGCACTAGCCCCAGAACAAAAAAAAAAAGCGAGACCCTGAAACAGCAAACGATAAATTGGTTAAATACACTAACCCTGTTGGGGGACTATTAATAGTTACAGCCGACAAAACATTAATATCGTCATCTTTGGTATTACGAAACCGTCTACAAGTGGCGTGGGCGCGAGGCAGTGAAACCATGCTGCTGCCGTGTCATATACCAGTATATTCGACTCCTCGCCGCTGTTTATCTGTCTCCTATAACCAACTATCCCACGGGTCAACGGATGCACCACGAAACGATGATCAGTGCAATGTACGAAACGCGCGGCCGATGTCCGATGTACCAGACGCGCCACGCCGCATGCTCGCACACAAACACGGAAAGTTCGTATTTTTGTTGTATCATTGTTATCGTCCTGTCATGTACGATATGTGTGATAGGTTGCGCAATACAGGGCTCACGCGCGCCACCTTACCTTGCAAAGCTTTCGAGAAATACGACGTCGTTAGGGCCGGGAATAATTCCTTTCGGCTCGTACTCCACGTGGACATGCACCCGCCCTTGGGGCTGCTCGATGTGACCCACAAGAACAGAAAAAAAAAACAAGAACAAACAGGAGCAAACAAGAGCAAACAAAGACAGGCGAGAAAAACGGGAAGGAGCGGCGGATAGGGAAGAGCGAGGCGAGAGAGCGGGGGGCCAGGGGGGCGCTAATAATTTACGAAGTTTCGCTGATGTATTGTAACGTTTCGCTGCAGAAGTGTCACGTTTCACGATATGGGAGGGAAAACGAGATGTGCTCTGTCCTGAACGGCTTGATTTTTAGCTTTATCTTGCAGAAGCTAATTGATGAGCAAGACACTGGATAGGGGGACGCCTAAACGTTTTTTCTGCGGTGCGTTCGATAGCAGTGCCAGGTGTTAATACTAAATACGTGCAAAATAAATGGGCTAGTTACTACAGTAGTACAGTATAACTTCCGGCATAGGTAAAGAGACGCTCCTTGTGGGCCTTGTCTACAGAACCAACCTTACAGCGCTACAAACTGTGACCGGGACTGCCGTACAACGCTTTGCCATAAACATTGCCTCTGGTACGAATAGCAAGACTAAGACTTGCCAGGAAAAATTACAAACTAACGCCGGGTGCGGGGGGTCCAATGCCTACAACCCCGTAAACACGGAATTAGAGCACACCCACCCGTCTCTTGGGCAAGGTACGTACAGAAATTGTTTTGTACCTCAAGCTCGACCCAGGTGTCTATAAGGTGTGCGCCCCCGGCGAGGAGGGAGGACATCTCCAGCTCCGCCGCTCCGAGAAGGCTCCCCTGCGACCCCATGACCGTGCTGACGGCCGTACTGAGCACCGATTGGACGCCGTTGTCTTGGTTGTACACCTGTATTTAAGTCATAAACGTCAGGAGGGCGCACACCAGTTTTCAGTACACGATTACAGGCTTAACCTTGTGTGAGTGGCAGTAGCCCATACCAGGTACAGTACGAGTTTGTGCGGCCGCACTAAGCACCGCCTTCGTTACCTTGGTTGTAAGCCTGTTTAAGTCATACAGTCAAGGAGGGAGCACTCCAGTGCACGATTGAAGCAGATACTAATATTGTAAACCGCCTTTAGCTTGTGTCTGTGGGCTATTCATTGATAGAAAATAGCACATTGCCACTCGCGATGGAAATGTAAGGACCGTTAGTGTCGGAAATATCAGTACATGACGGTCGTTGTATTTCCGTCCCCAGCGGCTGGACACAATTTCGCATCATGGAAACACAATATTGATAATATGCGGCCGGATCCAGCAGGTGTACAACCGTGTGTGCATGTCCGTAGAGTACTGCCGTGTATGACTCTGGCCGCAAATATTAGGGCCGTTTGGTCTCCATATTCATGTTTAAACGGTCCTTAAACATATGGACCTCCAGAATGGTAACACTTGAGATAGCACACCCCCTGGGATGAACTCCAGAGCCTAATACTATTAATAAGTATATATAAAACACGCCTTAGGGGGCACACCCACCCAACCAAAATGGTGACTTTGGAAAGAGTTGGTCGAGATCGTTCCATAGGCGTGTCGCTTGGGCGTTTGTTGGTAGAGAGAGGATGGCATGTTTGCAAGTCTCAAAAGCGTGATCTAGCCCCTGGTAGCCAGTAGTGGTGTTGTGCTGTAGTGGTCACACTAATCATCATGTACAGGTATAAATATAGCAAAGATATATAGCAGACTGCACGAGCAAAGGGTACTGCCATCGTAGATGCCAGGCTAGCAGCTACATAGCGCTGTTGCTGTTATGATCCGTTGTCACAGCTCCATTATAACATACAATCCCAGCGGTCGGAGTCGGGGCTACTTAGGTACGGTTAGAGTTCAGAGTCAAGGAAATTATTACATTATTATAACTTGATCGAAGCTGGGTCAAGTTATAACAAAACCCATGTGTGTGCGTGTCGAATACATACCGGGGATTGATAAATATCCGAACCTTTTATTTTTTTTATGTGTTTGCATGGCATTCTCGGGCTGGCGCAAGCGCGAACTGCCCAACAAGACTGGCACACAGTACGTATAATCATACTCGTACCATACGTATGGTATCACACCACTGAATACTTGAAAGCTGGCATTTTTGTCAAAGTAATACGGCGGTACGATATAATAATTTAGAGATTTTGCACAAGAGGGACAGATTTAGATAATGTGTAGGTTGGTTGGATAATTAATAAATATAGCAAAAGCGGGAGAACAATCAAATGTATTTGGCTGGACGCATAATCAATTTAGCAAAAGGGGGACAACATTAATGAATGTCGCAAAAGAGGGACGGATTTAGGTAATGTTACGTATTAGGTTGGATGAATAATCAATTTAGCAAAGGGGGGAGAATAGTAAGCTATATGCCCACGAATAAGAAATAACCGAATAAGAACATGAGGCTCTAAGAAAAAAATGGGGGGTGCTAAGAAAATTGGAGGAATAAATCGTTCTCAGCGGTGAGTGCAACAGGTATGTAGTAGCGTATTATCAAGGGTAGTCAAAGCTGGCGTCATAATGTGGTTCTGAGACTTGTTCATATTAAGTCGTAGAAGTTTCTTGTGGGTGGGTCCATAACACCTGGTATATAGCAAGGCCTACCGTGCAGCATCAGTGCGCGTCTCTGCAATGGTCATTCGCACCTCGATTCCCAGGTAAGGGTGCTCGCCAGGCCCGATGGCCCCCTTCAATACCTCCACGGAGAGCTCCTCCTTAGGCCAGGTGGCCCGCAGCGTACCCGTGACGTCCTCTCGTGCCTCCCGCGCCGAGGTGTGCTCGATGCACTACAGTACTCGTACCACGAAAAACATTGGCGGGGGGCGAATAGCATGCAGCAAGAAGCTTGTCACTTGGTTCCTGCCTACCTCTCCGTGTTACCGCGTACCTGGTATCAGTATCAGGTAAGGCGCAAGATAGCACACACCCTGGGACTAATTTCAGAACCGGGTTTGCTCCAAAATTCTAATAGGGGGGCACGAAAAACAGAAACGACGGCGTTTTTTTTTCCATCCCATTCATTATTTTTGCCCTTCCTTTCTCTCTCTCCTCCCTAGTCGTAACTCAGATTCGGGGTCACAAAGTAGGCTCCTCTCCCTCCTCCCCCACTACGGTTTTTGCCTTGCATTTTTATCGCGAGAAGACTTCAGCCCTTTCTTCCCTCGTCGACTCGCATCGAATTGTGCCTACCCACGCTACTATTAATAGGCGCTCTCAGCAGTTGATTCCGTTTTTTATTTATTCTTGCAAATAAACTCAAAAGTCCGACCCATGTGAGATTCGAACTCCGGACATCAACGTTTAGAAGCGTTTGAGGTTACCACTAGACTATCGGGGCGACCGACCACTCTGCGTTAGGAAAGTCTCGACGATATATTTCCATAGATGCATGGCTCGGCGTTTGCGCCTTCCCCATTGGCGAGAGAATCAGCCTAAGACACCCATTGGTCGGAGGGGGTGTGATACCATTATTACACGTGTGATATGGCAGTTACACTATTAATGCGCAGGAAACCTGTTCGACATATTTCCACGCCTCCAAAAACATATAACGCATTCACCCGAACAGTAACGGCGATATACTGATCATTTTGCAGGACGAGCAGAGTATGCACTCGCGCGTCGCACGCTGAGCGCATCTGCTACTGCTGTCTACGCAAGCGCGCACCTTTCCAAACGAGACGGCCACGTAGGGAAAGATGCCCCCGCTTGGCCAATCGGGCTCTGATATCTCCGAGATGGCCACGACGCGAACCTGCAGCCATAATGAAATTGCCCCCGCGTTGGTAGCAGCCGCAGCAACCGTATTGCACGACTGATTAACGCTCGATACGTATGCATCACAGGTTGGCGTTCGGTTTTTATGCATGCATGGGTAGTTGACGCTAGGTATGTCCAAGCAACTGGGCAGATACTGGGTGCTTTGTTCCGCCATCGCAGGCAAACGGGAAAGAGGGAAGGGACTATAAGGAATAAAATAAAGGATACATGGCCGCCGGACGGGGAATTAGTTGTCGTACTATAAGACAAGCTTAATATATTAACGTGGTGTCAGCTGTTCCAAGGGCGTATACGTAGCTGCAGTTTGATATTACGGGGGGGCATAGTAAACACTAGTAATACTAGTAACACTAGTAAATAGAACCTACGGTATGCACTAAAACCCATATATTTCCCTAGTTTTACTTCCAATGCTTGGTTCTATTTACTATGTACCTCCGTAATGGTATTTGCTCCCAGCGAGCAATGGCCAAAACGCAACAACGGGGGTCTACAATTACTGTAGTATCCATACCAGGTGAGAGCGAGGGACTTCTGCATCAGCGTCGTGCTAAACTTTTCAACCATTGTACCCCCGGCCAGCTTGGTAGTACAGTAGTATAAGGTATGCCGTATGATACGTGGGCGGCGATTAGAATAGTGGGCTAGGCCGTAGGCCGTAGGGACGTGGCAGCAGCCTCGCCTTGGCACGGCAGCCGCAAATCGGTCAGATTCTACAGTAGTCGAAGCAACACAAATACAGACACCTAGTCCTGCTTGTACGTATACTTGAATGGTGTGGCAGTCGTACTATCGGAAACTCGCACCTGAAAGTGGCCCATGACTCCATTCTGATGGTGCGCGTAGCGGTACGGCTGTCCTCGGAACGACAGGCGCTTGTCCCACCTTGGCACCTCCTCGCCTTCGTTCGGACCGTAGCTGGCGCCCGGACCCAATTCCAAACAAAAAGCGCCGAGGGAGACAGCAGTTGGCGGTGCACACATATTTTTCAGTCGCCTAGAACGTTTTGCTACAGTACAGCAGTACACCACAGTATTGGCCCTCTCAAAAGAAACATGAATCCGGCTATAAGCTAGATCCCTAGTCTCGCCGAGCGAGAATGGGGGGCGTTTCTTACCATTTTCATATAGACAGGGCGCTCCCAGGCTACATATTTTCTTATTTACAAAAACATGAAGTTTACATTTCTTAGAGTGTCTTTTCCTACGACAGAGCCGATACTGTATTGCAAACATGACAAAGCTCAGTTTTGTTTCAAGAAAATTGTCCCCGAAACGTGGTCTCAGTTCTAAACTACAGCTCGCCAGGGCCCACTAGCAAGAAACAAGCCGCCGATCACCCGTACGAAGCTGAGTGCTTCTTTTTTTCGGGAAGCTAAGAAACTTGGGTTTCGAATTCCATGCTCAACTACGAGCGCAACACTAATAAGCTTCGTATTATCAATATAGGAAGTAGTACTGTAGTGGTATGATGGCGGTAGCGTATTGCCAAAGGTTGGCGTCACGACGCGGTTTTATTCTTCCCCATAGTACCCTACCAGTAGGTGTTTCGCTTTGGTGGGCCCATCCTGTAAGGCCCTTCCTAACGGATGAACTCCGCTGTTACTTTGTGTGAGTACGTGAGTTATATGCATTATTAGGACGCTCTCGCTGCCATGGGGGAGAGAGGAGAGGCCAAGCGCGGCACGCCGTGGCCCTTCGAAGTTCAGCCGCGCTGAGTTGCTTGCCGCTATATAGAGTGGTCGCAATAAGTTGGCGTCACGACGCGGTTTCATTCTTGCCCATAGTACCCTACCAGTAGGTGTTTCGCTTTGGTGGGCCCATACTGTAAGGCCCTTCCTGACGGATGAACTCCGCTGTTACTTTGTGTGAGTACGTGAGTTATCTGCATTATTATGACGCCCTCGCTGCCATGGGGGAGAGAGTAGAGGCCAAGCGCGGCACGCCGTGGCCCTTCGAAATTCGGCCGCGCTGAGTTGCTTGCCGCTATATAGAGTGGTCGCAATAAGCCACACCGACGCACCCAGATGTCCCACTCACACTATCGTGTGTTCTGAGCCCCAACGGCAGGGGTCAGTTGGCGGTATGATATGGCACGTATTTTATGGTACATGTTATATGGTATGTTGTTGATCCGTCAGACGTATGCTTCTATCTTGTTCGCAGTAGTTCCAATAAAGCTGACGAGGTTGACGTTGCCCGGATCTGCTGGTCGTATCGGTCGGCGTTCTGTAGTCCATAACACGGCGAACCCTAGGCCGTTAAACGGTGAATAACGACCCGGTGGGTAGGCTTTCAGTCCGTGCGGAACAATTTGTTCATTTTGTTTTCAGCCACGAGCATCATACCTTTTGAAATATGTCGAACTGAAAAATAAGCTACCAGGGCTAAGGGAATCGGATAACGTCCAGAAAATAAGGAGATCTCTACAATATACTAAAATCCAGTTAGTTATGAGTTATGGGCGGTCACCAAAAAGACACACCAATACCTGGCCAAAACCGGTTAATGACCTACCGGAAATGGACAAAACCTTGAATATATCGCGAACTTCATATTTCCTAGAATAAAAAAAGCATGCTGACAAAGGGAATAGCGAAGGAATGGTTTCTCGCTCTTTGTTTAGAAAACGTGAAGGTTTCTCCGTACAGAAAGGCAATCTCCATCCAAAACCGGGCCGCACGAAGGGGAGAAACCCTGGAGCAAGTCAATGACAGTGACATATTTGGCGACCTAGAGAAACACGAGCGTAGGTCATGGGTAGCAAAGGTACTGTTTATTTTACAGGAGTATCTACTCTCTTCTTCGAGGTACCGTGTTGATTGCAATCGAATCAACGCGGGGATAGTAGCCCTGGGGAAGAGCCTCCGGCTGATCGCAGCAGAGAGGCCTCATTAATCCCAAAAAATACACGAATTAAAGCGACGAGATGTTTCTGCGGTACTGTATGTAGATGATGGCACATACTCTGCTTAGTATCGATATTTGCCTCAAAGGATATTTATTTTTCATCGAAACAATGTATTGCTGGCCTTGAATATTGCGAGAGCTCTCCAAATGCGTGGTCGTTTGTGAGTAGCAAAAAGTGTACCCTTCAAAACAAGCGAAATGTTTCCGGTGTGTTGATGACGACTTGGAAATGTGAGTTTCAAATGCCAGATCACAGATCACACACCCTCAACAGAGAAAAAACAGCCTTGGTGCTGAGGAAAAAATGGATCATGGTGCCGGTGTATCTGATAGGGCCCGCGGCCAGACTACGGTGTAGCGGTGCCTTGGCCATTGAGCGCTTCCGGCTAAGGTAATTGCCTGTGGCGGGTTTGCATGATCATGATGTACCGGCAAGTGGCGCATAACATTCACAGTATACCGTTTTCTGGATAATTGCCGCCTAGAAATAATGCACCGCCGGGTTCAAGGTTGCGGCAACCTTACCTTGTCGGATTGTCCCTGTATTGCATACCAGATACCAGGTACCTGGTTCCTGTTGTGGTACACCATCTCTTGCACAAGCGTCCGCTCTTGCGTCGGACCCGTGCTATTAATATCATAATTTCCAACTTCCAACACGCACGGCGCGCGGTGACAAGTACTGCTGTGCTGTTGGTGCTGTAAAACTACAGCACGTACTGTTATACCAGTACGTACCAGGTATACAGCTATGGGGAACCATACCGGTCGCCCCGGTGGTCCAGCAGATAGCCACCAAGATTGCTAAGGTTGATGTCGAGGGTTCGAGTCTCTGTATGGGCATTTTTATTCTCAAATGACACAACTTGTCGAGAGCGCCTATTTATAGAGTGGGTCCCAGACACAATTCGACGAGAGTCGACGAGGTAAGAAAGTGCTGGCATACTCTCGCAATAAAAATGCAAGGCGCGTATGATATGTATGATATGTATGATATGATATAGTATGATATGTATCGTAGTGGGGAGGTATTGTAGGAGAAGAGCCTACTTGGTTACCTCGGATCTGAGTTACGACTGAAAAGGAAGAGAGAAGAGGAGGGCGAGGATAATAATAATGGAATGGTGTAATTGCCTCATTTATAGGGAATTGGTCCGTTTTCGTAATAGTTGGATGGCATTCGTACTCGGGATATTTATAAGAACGGAAGGGCGTTGGGACCCTTCCGAGCTCAGATGACATCACGGCTCTGGGGGATAATAAAAGCTGCTTCTCTTATACGCTTGATTCTACATACATACGTGAAAGTGAGTAACACCAAGGATGCTGAATAGACAAACCGGCAAGGGGGTAGGTACTCTGTGTCCCACCCAGTCCTATTACAACATGGCGTCTTCGGTTAGCGATCGCGATGGAGCCGGAGGGCGCGGCGGAATCGCTTCCTTGTGTAGAACTCCCGGAAGAGGGAGTGAGCTGGGCGGCGGTAGTCGCAGTGGGTGGGGCCTCCGCGCATTTTCGCGATTTAAGCAACTTAGAGGTGTGGGAGTGGGTTTGAGGAGCAGCATCTTCGACTCGCGTTCTAGTCCGGGGAATTGGGATTTCCCCGATTTTCCCATATTTCTTTATATACAGCTCATCAGGGTGGGCTAGTGTAATAGTACGGGCTTGGAAGGCCGGTAATTACCTCATTTATAAGTAATTGGTCCGTTCTCGTATTAGTTGGATCGCATTCGTATTCGGGATATTTATAAGAACGGAAGGGCGCTGGGACTCTTCCGAGCTCAGGTGTCATCACGGCTCTGGGGAATAATAAAAGCTGCTTCTCTTCTACGCTTGATTCTATATACGTGAAAGTGGGTAACGCCAAGGATGATTAATAGACATACCTGCAAGGGGATACTCTGTATCTCACCCAGTCCTATTACAATGGAGCTAAAAAACAAAAAAAAGTAATCAGGACTCATCACATACACAATAACCTATATATTCTAGTATTTTCACTAAGCATGTCTGGTCCTGATTAGTATATCCCCCCGTAACACTTGCAGAACAACAGCCAGTACTGCTGTACCAGGTATACTACTTGCAGTACGCCATCCAGCACTGCTGTGCCAGATACACTACGTGCAGTACAACAACAGCCAGTGCCGGTAGGTATAATAGAGTCAGCGGGATAAATTAACGGCTTTCATTAGGGCTGGGCACTGGCTGCCTCAGTCAGTAGCGATGTATTCTGTCGTCAGAATCAATCAGGATACTGGATTGCAGCAGTATATTGTCTCTCCTTTCTCCTCTCTCCTTCCGAAACGCATTTGGTGGGTTTCCGTACTATAATATGGCGTGTTTCTTGGACATACATGATAAAAAAAACTACTGGCGAATATACTGGCCGGGTCAATCAGTAGATTACTACTGCCAATACATACTGCTGTGCCAGTGCCCAGCCCTAGTTTTCATGGTTGTATGTGAAGATACGCCTGCCGTCGACGCCAAATGCGAAAAATATACCGTATATACCCCACGGCCTTACGGCCGCGGTGTCAGCATTACTGTAGTTCAGGCAGTATGTACTTGTATGGGGCAAGCCCGACTACTGTGTAGGTTCACTCTGGTTACTCTTGATCACTGACACGTGTTTGGTTCATATTATTAGCGGTTCCTTGCGTCTCCAGACGTTCTGAGCAGGAGGGCACTTGCAAGCACTCCTCTTCTCAGAGGAAAATATAAATAGTAACGCCTCCACAACAATATAGGGGAAACGGGGATACCTGGTTGTACACTTTGCAACCGTGACATATACTATGAGTAGTATTAGTATTACTACTGTAGTGCTGTACTACTTACCGTGCATCAGGTATCTGTACGGAGTGGCGACATCACCAAACGCATGGTAGCTGACTTTCGGCTACAGGTGTACAGGTGGTCTGTCCTCTCTGAGCTTGGACTCGTTGCGTTCCCACAGGTATTCCGTTACGATGAAGATACGTACATACTCATACGTAGGGAGCAGCAGGGGCACGGCTGACTGCTACCCCCAAATAGTACGACCCCGCCAACGTGGAGAGAATAACTACTGTAGGACGCAAGGCTTGTATGAAATGCCTACTCGTCTACTCGTGTGTTCCCTGCGCACAAGCCCAACAGCACAGCAGTACAACGTGTGGCACAAGTGTGACATGTGAAGTACTTACTTGCTGCAGTATATCGCCAACGTCAAAGTTGTTTGTCGTACGTAACAAAATCAAGGACCAATCCGCACCTCGCTTCTCTAGGACGAGGGCGTGGGGAGCTGTCTGGATCAGACCGGCAGTTCCTAGGTGTTTCTATCTTGCCTCCAGCACCTTGGCTCCGGCGTTGCATGGTTCGCCTTGGCACCGGTCCCTGCGCGTTCTCAGCGTTCTCTGCGCGGGTGCGCGGTTCGTCGCGTGGAAGCACACCCGGATAAATAACGCCCCAAAATATCCTGCAACTCCCCGGCGGACTTCTAGATCCATTTGAAATTTGAATGTCTGATGTGTGCATCCTCATTGCATTAAGCATTATTATCAGACGCCTGCTCAGCCCACATCCACTGTGCACGAATGGAGATATGTGCTAGATATTCGTGGGCTGGGGTGTTGCTTCCTGCTTCTGGCTCAGTCCCACACTGATTAGTCGATACGACGTGGACCGATATCAGGTACCAGGTATACACTTGTTGTGGTCGATACGTACGTACGTACTTTCTTTCAGCACAGCATCAAAGCCGGCCGAGTCAACCTAGAGTCTTACCAAGCACATCATCCACGAGTACTGACTACTGGTATAGGGTTTGGGCTAGGGTTCGGGTCGGAGGGTCGGCTTCAGGCGACAAGCACAAAGCCTCCGTAAATATTCACTATCAAGGTGTGTCCACCCGCCGATACTCGTACGTAGAGACAATTTTTACTCTTGGGGGCATAGTAAATAGGGCCTACGGTACAGGCGAAAACCTATCTATTTACCCATTTTCACTATCAATATTTGGTCCTATTTACTAGTATTATATGATGTTTACTATGGTCCCCCGTAAGAATGTCAATACTGTACCTGGTATAATAACACTGGTGCGTGTCATAGATTGCGTTGCCAAAAGAAACGGAAGGCAAAAATCTAACGGCCATATCGCACCTCAATAATAAACTCAGCTGACGTATTTATAATAATTTTATTTAATAATATACATCTTGGCTATTTGATATGTGTACTCGTACCGTACATATGTACCGCACAAAAAACAAAAAATGGGATGGACCACACACAGCAGTCCACATTGGACGACGTACGCGTACTTCATACGACTACGTACTTGTTCTACGTATGCGTATGAGGTGCGTACTGCTGTTGTAGTAGTCCTCTGTGTGGATTGCCCAACCGCCCACTCATCCATGCACTTAATCAACTCGTTTTTGGTACTACCAAGTACTACTCGTATTGATACTACATACAGCAGTTTCGACTTACTGCTGTAACTCTCTCTCTGGGCTTACCACTGTTACAGTAATACCGCTGTGTTAAAAAAAGCTCACACCAGCAGGTGCAATACGCACGTCGTTCATTATTCGTGCGAGTAGCTCTGTTCAGTCGCACCATTAAAAAAGTGGCATTCAGCCCGTCGAAAAATGGGAAGTGCCAAGCGCTTTCGAAATGCTCGATCCGAGGAACACTCGTACATACAGCAGTACCATACAGCAGTACACCAGGCGGGGTTTTAACACACGCGTGATTTTTTTTTTTTTTTTTTTTCCATCCCATTTATTATCTTCGCCCTTCCTTTCTCTCTCCTTCCTAGTCGTAACTCAGATCCGGGGTCACAAAGTAGGCTCTTCTCCCTCCTCCCCCACTACGGTTCTTGCTTTGCATTTTTATCGCGAGAAGATTTCAGCACTTTCTTCCCTCGTCGACTTGCGTCGGAGCTTAAATAAAATTATTATAAATACGTCACGCTATATATACCAAAGAAAAAATAGCCGAACAGTTTATTATGCTGGCACACGCAAAAAAAATCCAACGCGTAACGGTTACGGTTATCCACTATAGGGGGGAAACGATGGATAAAGTTTGCAAGCTCTTCCGTGGGGTCCTCCATGAAGAATTACAGTACCTGTTGGCACACGCTACTCGTATGTCGTACTTATCTCTGTTTTGTTTCACGGACCTTCCACGAACCACTGCCAGGGCTATCGCTGGCGCTATCGATGGCGCTACCGATGGCGCTACCCTCACCCACAGGGTACTGGAAAGGGGTGTTACGAGATGGCAACTCCCCAAACCGAAACACAATCGGAGCTCGGAAAACATCATTTCGCCCATGCTTGCGCGGCAGCATTGTCCGGGATCTCGATCTACAGTAAGTACGAATAGTACTGTAGTACCAGCAGTGCTGTTTGTTTCATTCCCTGGATCCATTGATCGACCCGTTGACCATTATGTACTCTGCTGTTGGAAATCTCGACATAGCATATCGTAAGCCATAGGTATCACACACCAGTGCGGTTTCTTTTCCCAGATCCGTTTGTATCATTGATTAGCCCGTTGGGCCATTATTCTCTCGGTTGGCACTGATTGATGTGGGATGGTACCTGTAAGAGTAACTTTGACCTTGCGTGCAGGTCGGCGCTGTTCCTTACAGGACCTCGGCTGCTATCATCGGGCAGCTTACTGATCACGTTTCGCTTGATTATTTCCGCTAAGATTCCCTCGCGAAAAAGAAACCCGGGGAACTGACTAAAACCGTTATAATAGCAGCCAGCCTGATCAGGGTATGGTCCTACATATAAGGTGCGCTTCTACCTTGTGTGGCCATCTATACATCCCTTATATTTACGATCAGACTGGTGTTTATTTTGTCGTTTTTGCCTCGTATATGCCACCAACAGACAATGCCATGGTTCACGTGCCCAGTAGAGTATTCCACATTTCAGATGGAGAACGTTCTGGGAATATTCCCCATAAAAGGCGGGAAAACAAAATACGCCTTTTTTTTTTGCTCTCCTGGTCTCACTGGAACCTTTATCTCACCCGGATATGATCCCATTTGGCACCCTACTCCCACCCACAAGGTGCAGAAATAAAATTAGCCCTCCGCAGGAGCCGCCGGAGGCCGTGAGCGCGAAGCGCGAACCGTAAACAGTCAAAAATCGCCGAATGAAAAAAACGAAGTCGTTTCAACCACCCTGGAATCGAACCACACCACCAGAATTTCGGAGCTGGGCACTGTAGCACTAAAGACCGCGGAGCTATGAGGAGCTGGGCACTATAGCACTATAGACCGCGGAGCTATGTCACCCTCCACCGCCCCACCACCTCCATTTATATATTTTAGATATTTATAGTCGCAGTACGTGTACGTATATACAAGTATATATAGCCAAGCAATATTCCCAGAAAAAACGTCATCTACTATGTGGAAAACCCAGCTTCACGTGCCATTGCTGCGCAGTTTTGTACCGCAGAAAAAAACATCGCATCACGCTTGCATCAAGTAACTCTCAAGATACCGACCTGAATCGGCGACTAGCGGCTACGGTATACCTCACACACCCGTCCATTTCCGACGCAAAACACACGTGCAGGGCAATGAGTAGTCGTGCACCCCCCACCTCTTCTACTTGTCGCCGGGGCGGTCCTGGGCACGCAAAAGCGCGCCGAACCTACTGCTGGCATCCAAGGCAAGCTCCCTACCGTGGGCAACAAGCAAATCGGCGACAAGCGAAACAACCGGGAGATTTGGCAGTTAGCATATCCACATACGCTCTCCCAACTTCGGAATAGGTCATAATGAGTCTGGTTCAGCTACGGGTACTTGAAGAACGCCGGCGGGCAACAAGCGCACCGGCGAGGTACACGACCCACTGCTGCCGCAAAACACGACAGGCAGGCGGCTTGCAAACTTCGACCTTTGGTGGTTCCATTGTTCAATGCCCTGTAGCAAGATATTCTATTATTAATAGCTAGCCTTGAGGGGGGGAGGGGGGCGTCGCGATTGCCGGCTTGGAGAGGCTATATTTGCGGATTTTTAGAGGCGCAGGAATACAGCGTCGACAACGACAGTGTTGATACATAAGGAATTAAACGCATGGACTAGATCAAACGAAGACAACGACATGGAACGGGAAAAATAACGCGAAGAGATTGATGCCGCACCTCGGCCTCCCTTCTTCAACAACGCGGCCTTCGCTCATCACCGCCACCCGGTCGCAGTGGCGCACCACCGAGGGAAGGCGGTGCGCCACAGAAAGCACGGTAGCATCAGCAAACGCCTCCGCCATAGCAGCATCCACCATTTCTGCCGTTGCTGCATCCATCTTCGCGCGGCGATTGCAATTTCGAGCGGGTGGCGGAAGCGGAGATAGTTTCGAGCGTGATATCATGCTACAATCGTATTATCGTAGAATATAGAGAGACATTTGTAGGCGCGAACCAGGGTTAGTTGGCTTGTCTAGGCCTCTTGTGCCTTTGTTAATATTACAAGTATTCCATTTGCTATCTGACAGTGTGTAGCGCGTGTTCCTATCATACCATCCACATATAAAACGGAATCCAGAGATCCAATGGCTTCAGACACGAACTGCTGTATGTAGTAGTTTTAGTTGCAGGGCGGCAGTCAGTCAAGAGAGTGTTTTACATCATTACATGGAACGTGAAACCTTTCCGCACGGTGTTTCACTTCAAAACACGTCGCACGTCAGAGACCACTGCACCAGCAACAGCCTAACGCGCGATACACAGAATACGGCACACTCAGCACTACCGCCATGAAACACAAAAAGGGACCTCGGGGTAGTTACGCGTGCTACCCAACTGCCGAGCAGGTTTGTTGTAACCGGGAACTTCGATGCCATCTACGCCGAGCAACTAAATTATCTAATTTGTCGCAACAGCGAAGTTGACGCAAGGCGTTGACATCATCGGCAGCTATTTAGTCTAAGTCTCTTCGTCTCGCTTCGTATCATGCATTCCCAGTTTGCGTTGGAATGCCTTTTATTTGATGCCAGTATACAACCCGTCCTTTGCAGTCCTGACCATACTGTATATTTAAATGATGTATCTGGCGAACCGTAACTACAGAGTCGTGGCGTGCTTACCCTGGAAGTGGCCTCGTCTATACACACGAGCTTCGAGCGCCGAAGCAGGGCCCGCGCAATGCACAACAGCTGTCTTTGCCCTGCACCACGCGCAAAAACGAGGTTAACAACAATTTTGTACGTAGGGAGGAAATAAGCGGCACAAAGCAGATCAGCCGTTATGAGTGTGGAGCGACAACGATAGAGCGACAGCTGCCACCATGAACAACCCGCGACGAATTAACGATTGCGCGGGCTGCACCTACAGTGGTATGGGCGGTCGAAGTATCCAAGAAAGTATCACGCGATGGCAATCGAAATAATCAACATACGCCATAAAATCATATTCGCTCAGGCGCCCAAAGTACCGCTAGCTTGCGGGTTACCGTGGAAGTACAAGGACTAAATTGCGAGCAAACGTATGCCTCCGATCTGGGAACTACGTTGACTGCTGTACCGCAAAAGCACGGTGAACGCAGTTGTCGCACCCGTCGATCATCGTAGTTGATCATCGGAGTGGGCGTATGCCGTGGTTTCTCAGCTGATATCGGTAACCCCGCACCCGTGTGGTATTTTACGGACTATTTCGATCAGTTTTATCTTTACAAGAGGCCGGAGATTGCCCTAAAACAGCCCGATGGGGTGAACTCCAAACAGGACTTTGAGGCATATATATATCAACAGTCAATGTTGCATAAACCAAAAATAAACATCGGACAGATCACCTGTAGATCACCTATTAATAGATCATCTAGATCATCTGCATCACCTACATCATCTACATCATCTACATCATCTGTCAGCTACATCCTACATCTGCCGATATGATATGTTGTGCAAGAGCATTAGCATACAGATGTCACCCTCTATACAACATGTGCGCAAGAGCCCCGTCATACATTTTCCAGACAGCAGGCATCAAAACTTGATACAGGTATAGATCTTCTAGGACGTAGAATCCAAGTACCTACCTATCTTCTCCGAAACTATTCAGATGACTATTAAAAATTACTTGGTGATGGGTGGTGGATGATAAAATGGGGGTCCGACCTGTCCGATGTGTCCGACGTGCGATAACTTAGGACACGAACCACAGCTACATGTTTGTTAGTTTACGTATAGGCAGCTTGTGGCAGCAGCCGAGATCTGCGCTGAAGAGGCGACTAAAAAATAGTAGCAAAGGTCAGGAGCAACGAGGTGCACCATACGCCCGAATCAATCAGACACAAAGGTAACGCCAACGCACTGCTGGGCGACCGTACCATGGCCTCACCGGCAGACATGTTAAACGCGTCCCCCTTTAGCTCAGTCTCAAGGCCAAAGCGCGAACCACCTCCATCGCCATCAGCGTATGCGCCCTTGCTTCGATCGGCCGTGCAGTTTCTCGAAGAAGAACCTGCCGTACCGCCATCATTGCCCCCCCTCTCGTTTTGACCGGTCAGCCGGGAACGTCGAAGAGCTTCCCACATATCGGCATCCGTGCACTCACCGGAAGGGTCAAGGTTTTCGCGAACCGTTCCGCGGAACAGAAGCGGTTCCTGCCGGTGGCAGCGGTTGACGTCGGAGATGCGACACGGACAAGCTTTGTTGGCTGGGATTGAACACAATCATCGACAAGACAGCACAAACAGCGGCAAAAGCAACGATCACGGCGGCACCAGCACCAACAACAGTAACAGATAACAAAACCACCGGCAACAACAACCCAACACCAGCAATAATAACAACAACAGCAGCAGCAGTAATAACAACAATAATACCAGCAGCTGCAGTTTTAAGCTTACCTGAGGGATGACAGCCAACCTTGACCGCAGAAGCTGTGCGGGTAGTGTCGAAATATCCACACCATCGAGGGTTATTCGACCATGGCATGGATACATTCGGAAGAGAGCTCGCAACAGAGAAGTCTTGCCAGAGCCAGTCCTCCCAACGATACCCACCTGAAAAAACAATGTTTGATTAAATGGTTAGGCGTTTGGCGTCTCCAGTTCAACCCAGCCTCGACGAAACCCGTGCAATACCCATTATCGACTCAGAAATTGACACTGGTGACTATTTTTAATTTTCACGAGCATGCCTTCGTTCGCATAGAAACCCGTTAAAACGCCCATTTAAGCAAACTGCAACGCCTGTACATGACTGCGCGATCAGCTTCAAACCTCACCTTAGGCTGGGCCTTACAACCACGCACTCACGCTGCCATGCCGTGCATGCGTTCGAGCGCTCGCCCCTACAGGCTGACACCAAAATAACGCGGTGTTTCGTTGCACTTATATGTAAGTGTTCACCAACAAAAAAGCAAAGGCGACTAAACATGGTTTTGTCGCATTGCCGAATATTGACGTAACATTTCTCTATCGTCGCTGTATTTCCAAGGCTTGTCCGGGAATACTGAATACCTTTGAAGCGATTGTTGCTATATCTTCCGGCAAGAGCTGTTCGAACCGCTAACGTGACAACGAGTGGTATGCCCATCCAAGGTGGCAAGACGACCAATAATGTGACCAATCACGCAGCTAGTCGTGTTGCCCCCGGAAAAACGCGTGCTATGATCTACAGTAGATACTACATACATCGGACAGATTATCGGTGCCCGCTTACTGACGTACCGGTAGACATTTCAGGACAGATTCATTCCTGATCTGTATGATCTAGCTCATGTCAAGTGGAACCTGTATAGTCTGCATGATCTAGCACATGCTTGTTGGGTTTGATCTGTACTTCTACAGATCCTGCACACTATCTCACAACGGCAGGTCATAATTCACAAGACCTAGGCCGCGATCTGTCCGATACATCGATTGTTACCTTTTCTCCCGGTTCCACCGCAAGGCTGACTCCGTTTAACGAGGGACTAAGACCCGGTCGGTAGCGCATGACCAAGTTGGAGACCTCCAACCGGCCCTGCCCCGGCCACTCCCGCGAAACTCTGGCGCCGCCACTGGGAAGTCTAAGCGAGCCGGAGCGGCGCCCTTCTTGCCGTGGACGGTTGGGGTCTGTTCGCCTTTAACAACAAGCGTCACGAGGAGGAAGCGTAGGATTAATTGGTGCGTCTCAATCGCGTGTTCGACCAGTTTCTGTTTGTGTGACCGGCAGAAACAGTAGTGCCCGATTCATGCGAAGAACGGCAGCAAAGTCAGCAAGAAAGTGTCAATAGTTGTTGTGTTATCTTTTTATATCCCGATGTCGGTCAGGCGGCGTTGTGTAGTTCATGGTATATCGCTGAAAAGAAATCATCGTCCATGCGATAAACAACCTCTCGTGAAAAAAAGTACGGCTTATACTCGTAGTGGCATTGCCCTATACCGCCTCGAGGATGATACAATGTCGGTGTCATATGCAGGGCCGGCGTTACCCACCGAACGAAAAACGTGTATGGTGTTATATAGCAGTAACAACCTCATCGCCATAAAATTAACGGCCCCTCCGGTGCAGGGGAAATAAACGCTGTAGGGCGCATGGCCTGGCTACTGCATCAGGATGCACTCGCCTCAATTAAAACCTCGGATAATCTAGTCAAACAGGTGCACGACCTAACGCATTCACGGGCCCCACACCGTCTGTGGGCTTTTACGTATTCTTGGTTGCTCATTTTTAGCTCCCAGTGCCGCTTGATACGGGATCATCCAAAGGCCTTCGCCTACGGTGTGATCACGGATGTGACATATGGGGTTTGTGTGAGCAAAATTAACGCGAATAGTACCAATATCATCACAAGAAGCGGTATATGAAGTTTCTGTAAGCCGCGACAACACAAGTGCGATGTATCGGAAAACATACGAGATATTTGCATCTGGTACGTAGGGTTCTAATCCTACCGCAAAATATTCCCAGCTCACCGAGAGCCTCGCCCCTCCGGCTCGTCGTCCGCTGCCCCTACGCGATCCCTCGACTCCGTTGAGCCACTGTTGCGGCAATACTCGTCCATGCGCTCTACTGATATCATCTCCCTCTCCGTCTCGGTCAGGGCGCCCAGAAGCCCCGTAAGATTGCCTATGGCAGTACGCCAAGCAAAAAGAGCAACAACGAAAATTCCAGAGTTCGTCAGCCTCGTTGGATTACGTTGGTGACGTTCCTGATATGCACTGGTTGAGTAGTTTCAGGCTAATCTCCTCCTCGATATGCTCCTGCACAAGCTACCGGAGGGGTAGAGTTAGGGTAACTTGCAGCGTCGTAACATTGCTTTGATAGTTGACCTTCTGTGCACTTCCTGTGAAAACGAGTACCCGTAACTACTATCTACCGTACAGGAAGTAATAGTAGCAACGGTTGGTCCTGGAGGCGTGGAACGGTTGCAAATAGTCCACAAACTCCATGTTATCTCGTACTCGAGAGATAAAGCTTTCTGATGTACGTATGGACAGAGGATTCCGCCTTGACCTCCGGATCCCCCCCAAAAAAGTATGTCGCCGTCATCGCCCCTACGCCGAAGTGGCGCATTCCAACTGCCACTGGTACTTTTTTTGTTCAAGTGCCCGGAGTGTCGTGATCTCGTACTATTTTAGTGTTGTTTGTGCGCGACCCGTGCTTTGTGCTCCGTCTGTCATCCACTCACACTCCGCTCACAACTGTCCCCTATAGCGTTTCACGCTAGATACTTCTGCTGCTGCTGATGCTGCTGCTGATGCTGCTGCTGCTGCTGGTCGCAAGGTAAATACAGAAGTGGTTCTTGTACGTTGTTGACTGAATGCATTGCTACAGAAAGGGGTTCGCAGTCCCTGCGGGAGAGTTTATCGCAGTCCCGCGCCTCGCTGTCCATAGCACCGCATTCCTTTCCGATGATGTTGAAAACAATCTTTGAACAACAGTCAACTGTGAGATCGAGGACTTCGTCGAAACTCATCGTCCCAAGCTGCGTGTATATGATACTTCGATCGTGCGTACTACGGGTGTTACGTGAACCTCATCATGGATGTATAGTCCTTATTGAGCGGAACAAAGTCTCTCAGCATACATACGACAGCAGAAAACGAGAAAAGACCGCAGACTCACCAACGATCGGCAGAGCGTACGTTAAGCTGAGACCGACGAGTCCATAGTAGTGCTCGTCAGCGGCGCCCTCCACCGCGACATCCTCGGGGTTTCCATAGGCCCGAAAACGGCCACTGAGCTGCTGCTGCACCACGGCCAACAAGGCCACGGCGCCGATCACGATCACGCCCAAGCCCTGTTTCGCACGGTTGCATAGCATAGATCGTAAAGCGTCAGGTGTAAAGGTGGTTCGTGTTTGTTTTTTAACCCCCCCGAGTTTGCGGGAAATCTACATGGGATTGGAGTGGAAGATTGTTGCGCGTTTCGTGGACAAGTTGCTTGGGAATAGAGGGGGCTACCTTTTGTTCGGTTTGGGAAGAAACTACTCGGAATTTGAGTTGGACATATGTTGGAACGCCTTGGGGACACACACTATTAATAGTTGGGATTGCAGTTGGATACGCCTTGTCCGTTTTGGAGGCGCACTGCTCGGAATCGGAGGTTGAGATATGCTTCCCCGTTTGGGGGATGTATATCACTTGGTCATATTTGTTGGGGATATGCTGCCAGATTTGGGGGAATAATCACTTGGGATTGGTAGAAGGACATACTTGCTGCCGCGCAGTAGAAGAAGGGTCAAGAGTGGGCGAGGGGGCACACTCGGTTTCTGATGTAGCCACACGAGGCGCGGCGTACCGTCTTCTCCGCCTCCCGCACGAGAGTACTGGGCGCCATAATACTTTGGAGGTGTAGCTGACCATGAAAAACAAAGTTTCATCTTGCATGATATACACAGATATCACAGGTTATTCAGATTCTGGCTGATTCCCGGCCCGGGGTTTGCCAGCAGGCCTTGGGTTTCACGGTTGCAACTCGTTAGTAACGTTTGAAGCAAACACCTAGACAGCAAGGAGCGCACTTCAGCGAAAAACAAGCAGTGGGGACACCCACCTCCGCCAGGTGGCGGTACGGAAGCATTACCACGAAATAGAATGCCCTCAGATCGATCTCGATACACACGATGTGGAGGCTTTCGTTTAAACCGCGTATTTATACAAACGTTATAAGTAAAATTGAGTACGTATACTAGCTCCAGAGCTTTGGCAAAACAAAGCTGAAATCGACTTCATGGGGATAGAACGGAATCGTCAATCTCGAGTCTCGCCGGGCCCACGTATTCCGTTCACTTTTAAGCGCTTCGCTGAAAGACGGAGTTGACTATCAGTGGCACCAAGTCCTTTACCTGTAGCCTGAGCGACAGCCATGCTGATGCCATGGACCCGGCGAAGGTGGCCTGTTGGTTGTCAGCCAAGAGCGTCACGAACCTCGCAAAGAACAGCTCCTGCGATAGGCGGGATTACAGACAGGCGGGTCGGACCAGCAACCACCTCAAGCACGAAACATACAATTGGGACAAGAGCCGCCGGTGCTGGCAACGGTGAGCGCGGTAGATAGATGTCGGTATGATACCACGCAGAGAACTACCAAAAGCTTAGCACTATGTACACACAGTGGCGGAGTGCACATATCGGTACCTTAAGCACCAACACAACTAAATGCAAGAAGCAGCCTCTTGCAACCGGCTACACGCTCTTCGCTCGTCTATTGTCCGTCTATTATGGGCGGCTGCTGTCCGACAAAGCTGGTTACGGTATCTCGTCAAAAGCTAGGAGCATAACCAGCTATAGGCCAAACCGCTGCCCATAGTGGTGGGTTTCACATACTATTAATAACGACAATCGATGGAATCAGACATCTTTGCCGCTGACGCTGCAGTGCAGACAAACATTTCCTGGACCCCACACAGCAAAATACAGCCTCGCCTGTGCGGGAACCCGGGCTGGGGGGTGCTGAGATCATATCTAGACCTTGGTCCTGAGAATTCGCGGTAGCTTGATCTTCTCGTCGAGTAGTACGGGACGAAAACGGCGGCATCACCCCCCGCAGCTGTTGTTGCCAACCCTCTCATGCTTGACAAAAAATAACAAGACACAATTCGAAGCACTCAAACAAGAACACCTAATACGACATTCTTCCAAGTAAACACGACGACACACTTAAGGTGCAAGAACAAACACTAAACAATAGGTTCCAGGCGGGGAGAACAAACAAGAAACCATAGGTTCCAGGCGATACGTATATAGGCATTCCCTGCATATAGGGGTAGCAAAGGCGTACCTGCTGGTCGAACGCTCGGATCGTGACGGCCCCATCCAGAGTTTCCGAGAACAAGGCGTACATGGGAGACCTATCGTGAGATAGAGCGGTCCAAGGCGAGACAGGCTGTCAGAATAAACAGCCAATGGTGAAATGTTTGACAGGCGAATACTTGCGTGAGGGCCTTGAGGGCTGCTTGGACCGGACGTCGAACCTGGATAAACTCGCACCAGGCCAATAGCGGTATGCAAACCTCTGGGAGCGAATCGCCGCTGTAGGGTGCGGGTGGTTGGTGCTGAGCTTGGCTATCGATGAGTTTGAAAGCTAGAAATGTGTACGGACATAATTAAGAACCCGAGAGATTGCTGCGCACCCAACAGAGTGCCTGGTAATGCGTGTTGTGTACATAAATTGGACTCGTATCAAACACAGTGCCTGGTAATGATGTATCCACGGAAAGGGGGCAAATTTTAGTCGTGTACATAGGTGGTATATAGGAATAGCGGTAGTAGCGCAGTCCATCCTGACTTGTGGAACACTTCTTAAGAGTACGGCGGACCCAAGCGTTGCTTGCTGAGGTGTTCCACCCATGGCAAGCAGTAACTACTCGTACCTTTCAGCATCACCATCACCATCATCAGGGTATAGAGCCATGCCACGGTCACATTCAGCGTACAGAGTCACGCCACGGTCGCCATCAGAGGGGGTAGGTTTGGGCGTAATTTTTCCTGACTGGCCGGGATTCCTCAATTGACCACGTACCCAATATATCTGCAACCCTATTTCGTGTACAACACCTGCTCTGCTGTTATTCTATCCCACGGGATTGTTCATCAGGTTTCGAACGTACAATTATTGTCAAAATGTTAGCGTTTGGGTGGGGTATAAAGCTCTCCGTGTTACGAGCCTTAGAAGGCCTCATCATCGCAGATAACAGGTGGGGTGAAAAAAACAAATAGCAAAAAAAGAGAGGTCTTTCGGAAAGAAATATATATATATATAAACATTGCTGGTCTGGGCAGACCGGTGATTGTGGAGCGATCGAGGAGTGAGCCCTGCGGGGGTGGAGGGGGGGCTCTCGTAGTCGAAGCTTGAGCAACCCCATTGTTTTGTATTCTCTCTTTTCTAACCTTGACGTTGAATCCAAGCGTCGGAGCTCTCGGCTGCTGCTTCGGTAGTACTTCTGCAGCTTGGCGTAGACTACCCCAAGCGGCAAGAACAAGGCCAGAAGGAGCGGGCTGGTGGAGCTGAGGACCACCGCCGTCGCCAACAGCCCCGCCGCCTGAAGATAACATACCGAGCGATGGATGCAGGGGTTGGCAACATAATTCAGCGCACGGCATGTCATAAAAAAAATGTTGTAAAATATCGGGTACTGGTGGTTTGGTACACCTTCGGGCTTCGCAGTCAGAGCTATGTTTCGGGCTTTGCAAGGCATCCAGCGGCGTATATACGTACACGAACCATACCGGGAAATAATTTGTTTTGGAAAAACGGAGAGCATACTCATCATTACACTTTGGCATACAACTGGTACCTGGTACTATGACAAGACATGCAATATTGGAAATGTTGATATTATCCCACAGCAGTAGTGTCACTTATTTGACGTATAATACGCAAGGCACAACACGGACGGTAACACGCCCCCGCGGACAAGTGAGAGTCTCAAGCCGGTTTCCTCTACAACTGGCTTAAGCTGGGAGATGTGCAAACGCCAAGGGATGCGTTTATGGAAAGGTGCGATTTTTTTCCACAGCCACCGCCCTCGGTATATGTGCCCCCGGTGTTCTGGAAAACATAATCTCGGAAACTCGTCCCAGCGTGTGCTATCTTGACTACAGTACACGATACTGTACTCTACATCCGAGGAACATTTTTTGGGAGCAGCCCAGCAAGTACCCTAGACCTCTACACGTAGCCGAAGGCTTCAGCATGTCAGAGCCGTCTTTGATAACCGTCGCAATCGATACTCCCGTCTATAATATCAATAGCACACACGGGTACAACTCGGGTTGCCTCGCTCAGCGGAGGATGCGCAACGTTTGGACTGTACCACAACGTTGTGACACGTAACTGCCCATGTCGAGCCAGAGGTCGGAGCAAAGCCCCCTGCTATTGACTGTATGGGTACGATAAATTGTATACCTTGTGGGTCTCGTACGCCCGTACGTACATAACGACTCCGGGTCAAGGCGCAGGATTCCATTTCCGTCTGCAGCTAGAGGCATTACGACAGTCACGTCGCATGACGATGGATGATGACGCATGCTATCTTAAGGGTAGAGGTGTGCACACCATGATTTCCCTGAGAGTGGTTACTTGATTATAGTATAGGAGCTCTATGCCCCACCCAAAACCTGATCATTAAGGGAGGAAAATAAAAGTGCTACCCGATTACCAATACCATGGTCCAAGTATACAATGAACAATATTGCAACACGAGAATGAATGAATGAGTGAATGAATGAATGAATGAATGAATGAATGAATGAGTGAATGAATGAATGAATGGTATACCGAAGATTTTGGGTTAAGGAGCCCCGTAATTCCGAAAGATAAACATAAAAAGCCAGAAAAAGGTATACCTCTATCGTAGCAGCTTTCTTACACCTGTGTTCAGACCAAGGCGAAGGTACTTTGTCTACTTTATTACACCTGTGTTCAGACCAAGGCGAAGGTACTTTATCTACTGTATTACACCTGTGCTCAGATCAAGGCGAAGGTACTTTATCTACTGTATTACACCTGTGTTCAGATCAAGGCGAAGGTAGGGGTGCCATTATTGATAGATTAAAAAAAATAACAGCTGTGAGATCGAGGATTTCGTCGAAACTCATATTTGCAAGCTGAGTGTGATATCATGTGATACTTCGATATGAGGACGACCGATGATAGCCCACTCGTGCGGGGGTGACTGTGCAGATCACTCAAATCACGTACGCACGGACTTGAAACATGCTTTGTTGGTTCCGCGTAAGAAACATTCAAATGGTGGTGAAACATCGACGCTTGACCAAGCATTTCAAACTGACTATTAGTATGACTACTGTTAATAGTATGCTCCTTAACCCAATATCGTTGGAATGGCATTATTTTCATGGTTCACCTAGGCTTTGGTTTAATAGTTGTTTACAACAGCATTCGTGGTGCACCTACGAAGGGTCTGGGATTGTTATTGTTCATCGGGTTGCACTTTAATTTCAAGTGTTTCATCAAAATCAGTACTTTGTTTTTTGTTTCCATCCCATTTATTATCTTCGCCCTTTCTTTCTCTCTCCTTCCTAGTCGTAACTCAGATCCTAACATGGTCACAAAGTAGGCTCTTCTCCCTCCTCCCCCACTACGGTGCTTGCCTTGCATTTTTATCGCGAGAAGATTTCAGCACTTTCTTCCCTCGTCGACTTGCGTCGGATTCCGCCTACCCACGCCACGAAGGCGCTCTCAGCAATTGGTTCCTTTTTATTTTTTCAAATTAAGACAAAATCTCTCACCACGGTGGGATTCGATCTTGGGTACCAACGATAGTAGTCTTTGAAGCTGACCACTAGACTACCGGGGCGATGCGGATGAGGTATAGAGCTCCTACACATTGATCAAGTGATTATCGTAACCTCAGAAATTGTAGGCGTTACCCTATTCCGTGGCTTGAGTGTTTACACCATCGTCAAACCGAAAAACACAAAACACAAAACTTTAAACTGCATGTGACATAAATAGGGCAGCCACTCGCGCTATTAATAGTGGCTCTGAGCCACCGAAAACAGAGGCCCTAACGTGTCCCCCCATACCGCCGTAGTAGCTTTCGTCCGTCTTTAGCGACCGTGCCACCTCTTGCCTTTTTTTTCCACCCCATTTATTATGTTCGCCAGTTTTTTTCTCCCTCCTATTAAGTATTCCTCATTCAGTGGCGGGGTCACCCTGTAGGCTCTCCCCCCCCCCTCCCCACTACGTACGGCACATGCCTTGCATTTTTATCGGACGAGGATTAAACACTGTTTCCCCCCGTTTGACTCGCATCTGCGTGTTGCCACTACAGCCATGACAAACAAGGAAAACATACAAACTATTTCATTAATGAAAGCCCGACGACCGTATTTTCGTTCGTATTTTTCGATGCTACATCGCGAGTATTGGCGTCCTCAGAAAAATGCATTGCATTCAAGAGGTGTTTGCGCTGAGACTTGCACTCCTACTTTCCGTAGAACGATTTAACTCTTGGAAAATGATACGACAAAAAACTAAACACCGTACACCGCCAGGGAACATACATGCACGGCATGAGCAGATCTACGACTTCTCCTGGCTAAGGAACTGAAGACAAACGGCTGCGGGAGGCGTCCCATTCCGTGACCCCGTTGGATATATCCCGATCATGCATGTAGCGAGAACTGAAACCCCACGTCCACACGGATGCTGGAGTGCCATGAGTCCGCGAGACATTGTGTGGTATTTACGCCCCCTCGCATGACAAAGGGACGGATTGAAAGTGCTTACTATTCACGCAATAAGCTAAACGTTGTAAGAGCACGTGGTCTCATGAGCGAGGTGGCCGATGGGAGAAGGCTCGCATATCCATCACTGCCGGAGGACGGCTCGCACGATATTCGTAGCACCTGTTTTCAACGCCACTCGGATGCTGCTGTCGTTGCTGCTGCTAATCTCACATAGATCCATTGCCACAATCTAGTCCGTGGTCGCAAAACCGGTTCTAACAGTTCCTACCGTGGAGTAAGGCCTTCAAGAACGCCTCATCGAGAAATAGTTGATGGTCTTTTGGTTGGGGTTGTTCCCACATAAACTCGCCGCCAAAATATCGTCCACGGTCACAAGACAGGCACCCGAACAGTGCTATACGACCATGGGAGTAAAGCCTTTCAATATCGCCCTATCAACAATTGTTCGTCGTCCAGCGCATGCCTACCCACAAGCAAACGCGGTGCCTTCCACACCTACCTGTGCTAGAAGGACGTTGAGGTGGAACGGCAAGGGGTCGTCGACACTGAAAGCGTCTCTGCTGAACCGGTTGACAATGCGGCCTGACGGGGTGACGTCGAAAAACGCCATGTCTTTCCCGAGAACATGGCCCAGAAGTCGTCGGTGAAGCGCTATTGCCGCTTCAACTCCCCCGAACGCGAACCCGAAAGCCCTGGAAACCGGAGTGCCGAATACAGTAGTAATACACGAATCAATAATGATCATTAGCACGGGGCGCAGCACACAACGGGTCGTTATGGATGCGAATATGTTGTGTATTAGCCCGTGGGTATGTTGTGTGACACGCCAGAGCAGCGGGAATCTGGCGATCGGGTCAAGGCGAACTCTTGTTTAGTGCGTGAGAATGGCAGGTGGTTCTAAGAATACCGCCCACACGTCCAAGATTATATTACAACCAAACACGACGCGCAGTACGTACACTACCTTCCGGGCAAAAGGATGAGCAGTATTGTTGATTTACCTGAGGTCGCGGGGCGATTCTCACTGTGGCGGAAAGGGGCAAGTTGGGGGTCGATACCTTCTCCCTGCATGTCTTTGTCTATACAGTAGACCTGTGTCGGGCTTTGGCTGCTTTTTTCTCCTCAAGAAATAGTGTGTTTGTATCACGCGACCCTTGTTTGACGCATCTGAGGGATCCGTATGCGTATGGGTGTAAGCCTCTACGATGTTCGCCAGAGTTATGACTTCCCCCATAATGTTCGTCGCACAAAGTTTTGTTCCGCGGCCAATGGTTGAGTAACGGCATTCGCTTAACGTCTGAAGTATGTTTGAAATTCATCATCCAACTGATGGCTGGGGTGTTTCCCGCAGCTCTGTAAAGCAAGCTGACCCCGCTCAAGTTTTTCTGCGACCGCTGTCCTCTACAGTAGTCGCGAATAGACATTGGACGAGTCTGCGAGTGGCCGCAGGGCGGATAACACCCTGTTAAACGCGCAGTGACGAAAGGAGATTTCACCACCGTGCACAACAAGAAGAAGCGTGGAGGATCTACTGGCACCAAAACACAGTACGAGTATGTACGATTATTTGGTTGCTTCCACGGCATGTGACAGTCACCGACCTGATCAGCGTGAACGCCGCATTGGCAGCCGCGATGGCAAAGCTGGCGATGAGAAACGATGGAATTGATATCCGCCCCTGCAAAGGTGTGACAATGCGAGTTGGGGACGAAGGGTTAGAGGCCACGCCGAGGCGATGGACAGTTGTTACGAGCTGGGCCAGTCAATGTCAGCTTTATACCCGTTCAGCGGTTTCTCAACCATTAGGAAATGTTGTGACTTGATGGTAGCAGCAGTGTGTTCCTGAGCCTGCAGCACATTTTTGCCGAAGTAGCAACTTTAATCTGAGCAGGTTTTGTCAAAAACAAAATGTAGGACAAACAGAACTAACGTGCCTTAGTTAAAACGAGATACCCGGTATACACATGTCGATAGTACAGTCTATCAGGTATACGAAAGTCCAAAACCTCTGTCTTGTGGATTTCGCTCAAACTCGGCGTCCATATTCCTTCGGGCAATACAAAACGACTGATATCTTCACGATGGCCTGATTCACCGCCCATTAAGAAATATGGCGTGCGTGAGACCCCCTACTTAAAGTTAAGATACTATGAGGAGAAGTAATAAATCTGGGATTCTCATGCCGATTTTGAAGTTTTAGGCTTATTGCTTTCGACAGACTTTTTTCTTGTGTGTTCTCCGCATCAGTGGCACCGGTAACTTCTCGAGCCACAGGAAACATGAAAGAGTACGGGCCTGACCACCAGGCTACTCAGGGGGCGCCACTAAAAGAGAAAACGACGTCAGAAAAAGACGTCACATTCCTCAGAAGGTCAAAATGGAAAACATACCAGTGGGGTGGAATTTCCGTACAAATGAAGAAGACAAATTTCTTCTAAACGTTTATTCCACTTGGTTGTAGCATACCCCCCCTGTTTGGGCCTCAAAATTGGGTAGTGGGGTATCGTTCTTGCTTTTGTGTTCTTGCCCCTCCTAACTCTGGGTTACCTGGTGAGTCGCCCAGTAGGAGAGCCAGTACCTGAACCCCGCGGAAGACCCTTGCATCGCTGCAAGGGAGAGCAGAGTCAGCGCCGTCATTATTATCCCCGCCGATCTCACGTATAGCAGGTACACCTGTCGATAATATGGCGTGATGGCGACGGCCGGGGGGGGGTATTGTGACGACAAGAGATATGTGTTGGCTTCTTTCGTCCAACAGAAGCGTGGAGACAACCTGTAAAATAGTATGGTCGGGTGTAGCTGGTACAAGACTTTTACAGAGGGGCGTTGCCGTTGCCGCATGCGCACAGAAGTGCGAATTGCTTTTTTTATTGAATTGCAGCTCGCCGGTGCGCGACTGCACATCGGGGTGTTCTCGCAGAAATTCTGACAGCCCAAATCAAAGAAACGGCAAAACCAGATTCACGTAACAACTCAACAATTAAAGGGCACAAACTTGAGGTAAAACAAAATGCCACAGCAAAGACAAAAAAAACCCATGGAAAACGAGCAAGTCAGCACTGAAGTCACAGCAAAGACAAAATAAAAACATGGAAAACGAGCGAGTCGGCCTGAAACAAAAATTGAACCGACGAATAATGATACATCGTACTGCCCGCTCACCCGTGCTTCCACCGAACCTTCCTTCCTCTCCTCCTCCTCCACGGGCCCTTCTCCGTCATCATCATTTTCATCGCCGTTGCCGTTTCGCTCAGAGGCGGTATCGCCACTCTCGATGCCACCCCCCCCCCGCCCGCGTTGCCCAGGACGACAACGCCTCTTTCATCAGCGCAAATATTCCCGTTCCATTTGTTTTGTTTTCGTTCCTCGTGGAATCGCACGCCTTCCGTTCCCTCATGAACTTCACCGATGTCTACCGCTTGTAGCAAACCCGTTTTTTCTTCGCCCATGCAACCGCCGGGCCTGACATTCTCCACGCTGGGCGCCGAGGGGTCGATGTCATCGCGGTGCGCCGTGCCGGCGCCTGGGGTGAATCGGACTCCAATCGGCGCGGCTGCATCCTTGGAACCTTCTCCAGCGATGACATTGTTACTTGTGTTTCGTGGAGCCGTTCTGCTGCTGCTGCTGCTGCTGCCACTCCCACTGCTTCTGCTACTGCCGCCGGCGTGGGCACCTCCACCGACCTTAGCTCCGCCTACCGCCACCCCCTGCAAGGATGTACGTGATGTTCTCCCTGCTGCGCCGGTGGTCTTGCCGAAGGTGTCTGCCGCCGCCCCCCGGCCGCGTTTCCCCAAACCTGCGTTCTCGTTACCGCCCAAAACGACAACGCGGTCGAAACACCGGTGGGACAACGACGACCCGCCGCTCTCCTCGGCGATTGCCTTTGGCGTCGAGACCAACCGGTCGTGGTGACCCGTTTGGTTGGCCGTGGCGAGTGGTACCTTTCCCTCGGAACTTCCACTTGAGCGGTTGCCGCTTTCTGTAAAACCTGCGTGTGATAAGTGCAGTTCCGCGCGGAAAATCGCGTGAAGATAGCGTGGGCTAATATGACGATGATGATGATGATGTTCTACACTACAGGTCCAGTAATTAATTTGCCTGAAAACAAGCCCATGATCACCATTTATTTTTTTTGTTTCTAAGCATCAGCTGTGAGATCGAGGACATCGTTGAAAATCACATTTGCAAATACACACAGCAGCGATAAAAAGCGGGCGGGTGCACGAGCGGGAAAAATGGTGAGTTAATCCCGATAAATCCGAAAAGTATGGCTGTCGAAGCGAAGACACTCAGACACTGCCTCGCTCAGGACGACCGCAGCATCGGCGCGTAGGAGCAACGCCGCAGGCCATCACCGATCTGTATTTACTGTAGGCGCACACAAACATTGGCGTAGGGTCAATACGATAAAAAATGAGATCGGGGAAAACAACTTTCGCCAGGGACGCGAAAGACACGCGCCCCCCCACGTGATTTCGATCGGCTTCGCAACATTCGACTTACCTACTGTAGGCGAACAACGATGTCCAGGTAGGCACCGAGTATCACGAGGATAGTGCGATGTGGGTCTATCGGACATTTTGGTCAGAAGCCGCAATCACTACAATTTAATCCGAAGCTTAAGACGAAGCGCAGCACCAAACGGAACAATATACATACTCGTAGAATGTTATCGAAATCGCCCAGAGATTTTTCGAGCGGAAACAAAATCGGTCGGTCTTGGTTCGGTCTGGACCGAATCACACAAATCACACCAGTACTCGTAGCTGTACCTTTGTTTTACACATCGGACGTATCATGAGCTAGACCATCTTGATCTAGATAATCTAGACCCTAACCTGCCACTATGTTATGCTGTACCTGGTTCAGGATTTGTATAGTACAGATATAGCCCAACAGATATTTGCTACGGTGGATCATGCAGATTGTACGGTTTTCATCCCGGCGACATAAGCTAGATCATACAGATCATACAGATCGTACAGATCATACAGATCATGCAGATTGTACGGTTTTCACCCCGGCGACATAAGCTAGATCATAATGTACCTGCTGTGAAAATATCTAGGTCATCAAGTGGGAATCGGTATCTGTCCGATGTGCAGGCTGTTTCATTGGATAGGAGATAGCTCTCACTTTTTTTTTCCGGCTGGAAAGGCTTTTGCGGTTATCTGCACACATGCACCAGGACACCGAGACGATATCTAAGGCAAACAACCGAATAGCAGAAGTTGATATAATATAACGCTGTTTGATCGGATGGGAGGCGACTCTCACTTTCGGTTTCGTTGATTTCACCGCAAGTCACAACGACTGCCGCTCCAGGGATCCCACGCAAAAGCCCACGGATAAAGCGCTGAGCAATGTGTCCACGGGTCTCAGCGTCGAGGGCTGTCAAGGGGTCGTCCAGGATGCAGAGTGTACGCTGTCGGCGAGAGCGCCTTTTGCTCGCGAGGGTGTTGATGTTGTCAACGCTGTAGGTGGTGCTGGTGGTGGTGATATCGTCGCTGTCGACAGCTGTGTTGCGGTTGTTGTCGCTGTTGTAGCCGAAACCTCCGCTGTTGCTGTTGTTGCTGCTGTAGGCTTCGGTGTTCCCGTCAAGCATGGCTGAGTCTGCGACACTAGCCAACGCACGGTAGGCGCACCTGCGTGCATGCATTCGGCACGAGAGGCAACAGTAATGCCAGCCACGGTACCATTACGTGCCGTTTACGGCTACCAGGGGGTTTCCATGTAGATGTCGTTTATACGCGTATCAAGTGTGGCATCGTTTGCGATCTTGTAGCCATTGGCAACAAGATAAAGCTACACCTAAACCATTGATGTCGCGCACATCCTTGAGGTAAAGCAAACAACATCGCGTGTTCGCATGCGGTGGTGTACTGTGTGAGCACGGGTTGGGTATACTCATGCCATTCATGGCTGTAGTCGTATGACCATAGACCCTTGGATCCCTACAATGCTACTATACTCAAATGAAGAGCTCGAGGAAAATTATATGCTACGTACTCCTATTGCAGCACGGGCCCCGAACTACTGTACATCTGCAGTACATCTACAGTACATCTAAAACTACATCTACTGCAGTGCCCACTATCGAGCTCCAAACGTTTGCCTGTGTGCTCTCTGTTCTGTAAAAGCCATTTAAAGTCGGGTCGCGTGGGAGGGACGACCAAATCAAATCCACGCCGAGCTTTCCAGGGGCTTTCAAGTGTTACGGAGTGCTGCACGGGTCAATCTATGAAATCAGGCGCATTTTGGGAGCCTGTAGAGCGAGTTCATTGCGAGTCATGCCAGAGGCGCTGGAAAATCGGAGTTCCACACCTTGCTAGGGATACCCGGAGGCGTTGTCCCCCGCTGAGAGTTGCTCCGCGTTCTCCGACGTAAGCCAGGTCCCCTCCAGGGATGCTAGCTAGATCGGTGCCTAAGGCACAGGCTTCAAGGGCCAGCCTGAAAATATAACAACGAATAATTTGGCATGGGGGAGCCGCGCGATTACTGCACGTAGCTCCCGACCACGACACATGAGGGCATATGCCATATGCTGGAAATTGCGTGTATGTCATATATCAGTTCAGAATACAATGCAGTGTATACTAACGTGCTTCGCTTGATAGTTCCCCATGCCCAATGCATGGCCACATACAGCCTACTGTAGATGTTGTTATTCTCCCCTGCATCCAGCTCTAACTCCCTTAAATCGGTCATTTCTGGCAGAAACAGGTTATCATGTCCACGCCAGCGGTCTCGCGGTACCTCTGGCCGAACAAAGCGCGCACAATGTTTTGACTACTTCTATCCGGCTTCCGAAGCATAGCACGACCGAACAAAGTGCATAGCAGTGCATTGACTACTTGTCTCTGGCTTCTGAGCCACCTGGTATGGCATGACCGAAAAGAGTGCACAGTGTATTGGTTGTTTCTCTCTCTGGCTTCTAAGGCATGGCAGAAGCGGCATGGCCGAAACATGTCTAGTACCCCCCCCCCCTCTGCGTACTCCGTCTCGAAAGGGATGCGTGGTCAATGGTCAAGTGGCTAAGGAAAGCAACAAACGAGTATGCCCCCCCCTCTGCGTACCTGTACCGCTCCTCTTCCATGGGCAGCCCGAACAAAACATTGTCGCGGACGGTCCCACTCATCACCCACGGTGTCTGCGCGGCATAGCACACCACATCCGCCCGAGTTGGCGCAACGCCCCTTCTCTCCTGCTCGCCACCGCCTCTTGTTCGAGCCCGAACCCGCCGCCGTGAAGACTCCACATTTCTACCAGCGTCCTCCCGCGTCGGGAACACCGGAACCTCGCCAAGTATCCCCGCTACTAGAGTGGACTTACCGCTACCCACTTCACCGACTACCGCGACAGCCTACAATGGGTTCCGAACGTTGTAAACACGGGGCGGGGAAAGGAAGCACATAAACAAACACGCCGAAGCAGAGGGCGAGGGTAGCAAGGGGCCATCGAGGTCTTCCGCCAATCAGAACGCCTAGTTAAACAACAATGGCAAATCGCAAGTAAAAACCCAACGCAGGGCGGGGGGAGGAACGGATCATCCGGGGATTTCCCATCAAACAGGACAACCCGAGAATAACAAAGCCAATCAGACAAACGTGGGGGCGAAATATTACTTTCGGCGATCTGAGGTGGGTAAGGGGTAAGTTTTGGGGTGTAGGGGTAGTGTACAAATGAGGCGGCTATATCGTCACTTCACACTTCACCTTGGTGGCAGGGTTTCATGATGCTTTCGAAGGTGGCGTTTGATGCAGGGGCGAGGGGTGACGTAAACGCATGCAAACCAACCCGGTGCTTGCAAATAGTAGAGGGAGGGTGTACCGTATCGGGAGCCGCGACACGATGCGAGAATAAGGCATGGTCTGGGAAACACTGCGTCGTGTTCTGGGGTAGGGTGGGAGCTAGAGTAGAGATATTGACATTTTTCGAAGTCACGCTTCCCACATGCCCAGTTCCACACTTGAATTCCATAGTGTACGGGTGGGAATGTGGAGAAGGAGGCTCGGTAGTTTCATGCTCGTGGTGCTGAGGTCTGCGGGGTCTCTGCACTTCATCCACACGTCAAATAAAAAACGGCGGACACAGAGAGTACAGTACGCATGGCCGGGTTTTTGTACGTATTCAAAAGGCATTACAGCGCGGCTGTGATGTGTCCTCGTCAGTGCGATAGTGGGATATTCTCTACTTGCATGTTTAATATTCAGCAACATTTCTTGGCCATTCGTGAGCTAGGGCGTCCAGACTCAACAGCTACCAGAACGGCATCTCGCGAGCAACGAAAAACAAGACGACGATATTTGCGGTGGTTGTGGGCACGGAAGAAAACATGAACATGTACTGTAGCCGACAACGAACCCCGTAGTTATCACCAGAAACACTTGGCAAGTGAAAATAAAGCCTAAACACCGATGCTTGGATTTTCAGCGGTAGAACAAGCAATTCCACGAAGCCGTGGTCCTCACAAGCCTTTCTCTGCCGTGTCAACGCTTTTGCGCTCGCTTTCAACATAGAGGAAGCTTACCACTGCTGTAGTCTACTGCTGCCAATCTCACCTCACCCGGCCGAACCGTTAAAAAAACACCCCTCAGCGAGAACCCGGGGGTTCCACCCTCTCCCACCCCTTGCTCTTGTTTTTCTTCAGGCGGCACACCGACTGATCCGGGAGGAAGCAGAGGCTCTAAAACGCCTCCCTCCAGAGATTCGGGGATGGCTAGTTCGTCTCCCCGGGGCGAAGGGGTGTTGGGCACGTTCCTGATCGGCAGGTCAACAGGTGTCGTTCTCTCGCGGGATAGCGTCACCGTTGCGCCTTGCCAGGAGACGATGGCCTCGTCCGGATCCCTGCAGCGCGTGTCAGCGTTCGTTGGAGGTGCGTTTGTTGAAGTTGGGAGACCGTCAGAGAGGAATGTCTATGAGGTAAACTTAGCGAAACTATATACGTAACACCAGCTGTTTTAAAAACATTCGCAGTAGACATGTCTCCAATACCTACAACGAACCTTCATGAGTTGCCTGCGTACAGCGAAACCTATGCATGCAAAAATGAACAAACTTACCAGTAGAAGTTAATCCACACAGCAGTTTCGTAACATTCGCGACGACAGCTCGACAGAGACCAGGCGGTCGGCCTACTGCATCAAACCAATCCCGCAGATAGTATGAATCCGATATTTCGACTCCTAATATCCGAGCCCACTCGACGTGCCTTCAGGGCAACTGCTGTAGGCGAGTGCGTGATGGAAGAAAAGGGCACACACCAGCGGTCTAGGCGCTCCTCAAACAGCGGGACTGACTTGTTTCGATAATCGCATGAAAAAAAACAAGATCTCGCCAATTGTCACACAGGACGACCATCATGGAAATACCGTAAAACATATTCCAGTACTGTATATGTTTGAATCCACATCGAGGTCTGATGTATACGGTATACCATTTCCTAAACAACAAGACTAAATACGGACAGGAACAGTATCAAACGATTTTTAACAATGCAGCTAAGACATGCGAAAAAAAATATTTACCTCTCATCACCCGAATCGTAATTCCCTCTGTCCATATCAGGGGGCGACTCCATGTTGCGGAGGAGGAGCTTCTCGAGTCTGTCTTTGGACACGCTGGCTTCCACGATGCCGTTGATCACCCAAGGAAAGGCGTTCATGGGGTGGATCAGCATCTGCAGCAGAGAAATGGCTGCGCACGAAAAACAAAAACAGCAAACGAAAACATTTTTACCAGGTAGCTGTAAGTGTCAAGCGGTACGGTGGGCGAACAAATACCCTGGTATTGTAGAGCGGGCAGGATATGGTTTGTTTTTTCGTTTCAATCTATGGAAGTGTGTTTAGGAGCAGGGCTGCCATCACCACAAGCATTCTGGGTGTTCTCGCCAAACTATCAGTTAGAGCCACCTGGAGATACACACAGGCAACGATAAACATAATAAAGTGGACCGCAGCAGCTCAACGCAACTTCCACGGACGATGAGATACAAGGCAATGCCGCCGTAGCCGATGAAAATCGAAACTACGTGACACCAAACGGAACTTTTTTAACTACCAGCACCCACCTGTAAAAACGGACGATACCCTGAGAGGCGGAGCCCCTGCACCCCTAAGGACCACCAGGGCGGAGAAGGTGACGAGGCAGACGATCGTCGGGGTGGTCGCCCAGAAAAAGACGCACCAAGCGTCCACATACTTGAGCGTCTTTAGCGGGGATACCTTTCGTTGCATTACATTAAAGGCGGTGCGGATAGGTGGTTATCATCGAGAGTTTAGTGTAAGGTATCCCGCCGGCTTTGGTGGGACTACAGCAGTGCTGTAACAATATCGACAGTGAAAGAACGCAGCACCGAGCGCGGGAACTTGCAGGCGCGCAAGACGTTTAGTTTTTGTACGCGCATTACTTGACGATGCCAACCAAGTGCGCTTGGGACTGCCCACCCACACACCGCAGTGCAATGCAGTGCAAGGAATCGCGGAAAATTGTGTTCCACTCTCGTACTTCAGCTGCCACATTCACCGAAAAACAGTGAAGAAAAGTCCCTTCTGCTGCACTACCGACGGCAGTGATACTAGTTCGCGCACTGCAGTGCAAGGAATTGCGGGAAAACGTTGTTCCACTCCCGTACTCCAGCTGCCACATTAATCGAAAAACGGCGAAGCAAAGTCCCTTCTGCTAGACTACCGACGCCAGTGACACCTCAAGATCGCGCTTGAGCGGCAGAGCACCACTGACGGGCGATAGCACGGGGTATGTAGCACCGCCGACACAGCATACCTCTTTGCTCCTGGAGGCGTCGATCCTTTCCCGCACGCAGCCCTCCCACGCGAGCATCTTCACCGCCTACTGGTGCCAGTCAGATGTAGCGCAAGCAGCACAGCGGTAACAGAACAGCAAATACCCACCACCCCGGTCCGGTCTTGTTAATTTATATCGACAAGGCGGGTTTCAAATGGGGGGTTTAACTGTTGTGTCATCTCGACATGCGTGGCGGAGACATCGAGCGCGTACAGCAAACATATTTTCACGTTCGGATCCAGCGATTTTGTCCAAAGTACACCAGCTCTGGGTAAGTACATTGTCATCAGCCCATCCCACGGCACCACAGGCAGCACAAACCCTGCTGTTGCACCAGGAGCGGCGGGTTAAATAGACACACCACAAGTATTTAAAATGGGGGATTGTGGTAAGCTTTACCTTCGTATTTACCGGTCCGCCGGAGGATAAACAAAAACAAAGCAAAAGGCACTCGTTACCGCCCGGAGTGCAATGTATTTACATCAACCAAGGATGGTGTATCCTCTTTGCCCCGTCCCGCCCCGCCCCGCCCGGGCCTCCGCCCCCCCGCGCCAAACGAGCTGCCAGAATGGGGGCGGTTCAACAGAACATCCCTTGATGCGAACATCGCGAATGCCCATATTTCCTTCAACAGGTAAAGCATCGAAGCGGAAGGCCAGCGCCAAGGACGATGGCAGAAAACGAGAACCTAACTCGAGCACCGTGCATGGCTCGCTCAACCAACGTTTACGTCTTGCTATCGTACTCCGCATGGACATGTGTCACTTCGTTCGATATATTGTCGGGGTGTTCCCATCACAAGGAAACGGCAGGAAGGGCATACGCGCATACAATAATCCCCGCCGCATCGTTAACCCCAACCATAACATTGACCCAAACAATAGTTACCCTGATGCCGTGTAGCATCTCTGAGCAGCGCTGCACGCGGTCATCCTTGTGTTTCATGAGTTCTCGCGAGGCGACGCCGATCCGCTTCGCCAACGCCGCGTTGAGCGGCACCATGGCCACGATAACGAACAGCCCGGCCGCAAACGCAAACGACACCTGGTTGGCACATCAGCGGATGATTGGCAAATGTGGTGTAACTGTTGGTGGAGTAACGGTGGTCAACTGGCGTGCGTTGGTGGCTGATGGACGGTGGTACGGTAACTTCTTTCGGCGATAGTTTCCTGCCTTTACAATCAAGTAATACTTTCAGCTGAAAATCCCTTTTTAATGAAGTACTAATACCTGCTTCGGCCAATCGTCTTGTGACCCTGCCTGGTACAACTGCCTAACAAAGGCGGTGTCTCGCAAAGGGGGTCTCTAGAGTTTGGCCTCGTCAAAACTAAAACTCGCGTTGGTTCGTAAAATACTAAATACACGAGCAGTACAGGCCAGCTTTCTTCCACCGGAGGTGGTGGCCGAAAACCAGACACGGGGCTTACCTCACGATGTAGAAGGTAGAAGGTCACACCAACCTGCAACACAAGAAGAGGCGCACAAAGCGACAGCCGCGACACGGCGGCCGGTAAAACAAATGCTCGTCAGAGTTTCGTCGCTGTCTCACTACAAAACAGCAGCGGCAGCAAAACGAGACGCGAGAAAAGTGTCTTTAAAATAAATTTCTTTGATAAAACGACCCACGATAAAACGACCGACCTACAAGTAACGCCGCAAGCAGCAACACCCATAACATGAATAGAAGCAACAGCAGTTGAACAGTCGTCGAGAGCCGTTGTATTTTTTTCTTAGTCTGCGACCGCAAACACTTAAGGTAGATGTTTTCGCTGAATAACCACCCGTTTTTTGCTGGCGAAGCACGCGGCCGAAAAGCAAACATCAGCGCAACTTCTCTACCTATGTTTTGACGCACGGTCCCGCGGAGTGACTGTTAAACCCACGGCGGCTTTGGAAACCGCAGGAGGAATGCTGCGCAAGGTTCTGCTGTGTTCACACCGCCAAAAACACATAGTTGGAGAAAACGGCATCGAAGGTCGCACATTTTTTTGTCACGGGGCGGGCTCTTCACTTTACTGGCGTTGTTAGTGTGCTCGTTGTTGTTGTTGTTGTTGTTGTTGTTGTTGTTGTTGTTGTCGTTGTTGGTGTTGGTGTTGGTGGTTTTTGGTGGAGGGGAGTTGGTTCGTTTGCTCGACTCCTGGGCACCACGGGATGAATGGTACACAAGGCGCCACCGCTCCGCACAAGAACCTTTGGACAACCAACCAGCCAGGCTTCCAAACATCACCCACTTGCGTTTCTAAGCGATATAACCCCCGCGAGTAGCAGGGCTCCACAGCCGCCGCCCGAAATCGGTTAAAAGGAAACAAATCTACCCCGAAGAAAAAATGGAATCGTCGGCGACTTCGAAAACAGAGCCGTGCGTCGATCCTTCAACTTCATTCGAACGCACAAATTAATTTGTTTCTCCTACCTAAAGTTTATTATCGGAGACCGTTCTTTTTGGGCGCGTCAAAGCCGTCTTATTGGGCCTTAATATGCTGGTTTTAGAGTAGGAGCGGTCAGTCAAGAGGTCAAATCGCGGTCTCCTAGCATAATTATTATACTAATCTTAGTGTAAGGGGCGGTCAGCCAAGGGGTCAAATCGCGGTCTTTTACGTATTAATAGCATATTTGCTCATGTGACACCTGTACGGGAAGGCCCCACAGCTCGTGGAGGGAGCCGGCGGTATCCATGAGTCTTTGAGCGTCCACGGCGATGAGATTGGTCGCGCTTCCCGCAGTCAGCCCAACCTCGGTGGTGTCCATCGTGCGCACGTCCAGCACCTGCCTGCAAATATTATACGATGACAAAAAAGAGGTGACAATTATTCATCATGGTTGAGTGTGTTCTCGCCATTGCTCTTACCACATATTATAAGACTCCCAATAATGATAAAACGTTTTTATTTCGAGCTTGCTGTCGCCTCCAGCCACACCGCAAGGCCCTTTATTTTGCTGAGTGCCCCAAATTATAGCATTAAAAGTGAAACGTACCAGGTGAGTACTGTTTTCCGGCTGCTGATCTTCTAAGAAGTGCCCTTTGTACTTGAACAACCAGGGCGATCGGCGCTTATTGGGTTCTTGTAATGGTAGTAGCGTAAGGTTTGGTCGATAGGTCTTGTCGGGAGACCAGATGGCTGATCTTAGACGACGAACCATCAGTTGAAGGACTACGTATGGTGCGTCTACAGCATAATAGTATCCATATACTTATACTAAGATATGCTTAAGCTGATGGGTGCATGGTAGATCGACTGCAGGCATTGACCAGATGACTTAAGCTATCGACGGCGTTGGGCACGAGCACTGCGGCGACCGTTCAATCAACCATTTGTTGTGCGTGAACCATCTTTCACGCCACCAACAGACCGTGATGCCATGCAGGGCTTTGTGCGGCCACCACCGACCTGTAGACGGCGGAGACAATGGCCGCTCGCACGTGCAGCTGAAGCCTGCCCACCCTCAAGCTGAACTGCGTGTCGAGGATCGCGCTAAGAGCGAACGCAGTGGCCAGCCCCGCCGCCCCAAAGTAGCCCCTTTCCGTCGCTTTGTTGGAGCCGCCTGGCGAAGGGTTGCAGCAGCAGCGACGAATTATTCGCGAGGATGGGGGGAAGCTTGGAGGGGAAGAGGAAGATGCAGACCGAAGCCCACATTTGATCGGGAAAAAAAAGAATGAGCTATAAACACAGGAGGCTGGACACCACCGTCCACACTTAAGGAAATGTCGACGACGAAGAGTTCTTGCGAGCCTTAGGTTTAGACCTTCGACACGGCGCTGCTGGAATGTACAAGCGCGATCATCTTGCTACCAGGGTGTGCTAGGGCGAGTTGCAGCATACTTCGTACACGTCTACAAATCAGCAGTCAACCCGACCAAATCATATCCAGGATGGCTCCAGACGCCACAGGTGCTTCCCAAGAGGTGCAACTAAACCACTTAGAATTGCAGCCAGCAGCGTTCTTGGGAACAAACCTTGCAGAACTAAAGTATTACATACATTTTGCAGAACCAAAAGGGCGAAGAGTGATCCAAAGGTAGATGCTCACACTCAGTGGCGTCTGCGTGCATCCTTCCAACCAATCTACTGCATGTCACCTACATCTATGTCACCTTTACTTTCGGCCGCGTCCTGCACGGCATCCACCACAACCTTCAGCAGCAGGGGGCCAGAGAACCCCAATGCCGTGTTCGCCGCTTTCAGCCACCCCAGCTGTACGAACTCTAGTCCGAACGTCAAGCGACACGCTCGCACGAGGGATGGCCGCGGCTGGCTCCTCTCCTTTCTTAAGGCGGTGTCAAACCTGTTGGCACAAGGTGCAAGAGGACGGCGTCACAGCATATTGGCCTTCCGACTACAGTACAGGATAACTAATAAGAAACAGGTATTATTCAGGAAAACTACTCTGTAGTCGAGGCTAGATGTATTAGTTGAGATGGGTGCGTTCTACACCAAGATCAGTACAGTATATCGACGTCCGACTTTCTCATTTTCCGGTAAACCTCAACCTGGGGTTCTTAGTGCTCGTTTCCTTAGCACATAACCAGTACCACACTGTCCCTAACCATAATGACCGTTACGTACTGCTATTTATACTCGAACGGTCCTTACACTTCCGTCCAGATTGGTAGGTTATAGTATACGTAGGTATCCTGTACTGTCTCACGTGTACTGACGGTCCAAGACGAGATGCCATAGGCCATAGGGCGGCCATAACCCCGCAGGGTTGTCGAACCATCGCGGCCGCGCCGTCACTTTTTTTATATGCAAGGACACCGGACCCCAAAAACAGTAATAAGCTACTTTACATCTTAATAACTGCAACAATTGTTTTGGGACCTACTGCCTGGAATGAGTGTGGGACACTTTCTGCCAGTACACTAGTACACTAGCGTAGGGGTTAAGCCTCGCAGCAAGTGTCGGGGTCGTTGACAGCTTCGGCTGGAGCGAGATGGGGTCCATCGATCCATATCCAGTACGAACAGATGATTTCATTCCCAATCGGTCCGTAACACACAAGGGCAAACCGACCTGTCGGCCCAGACAACGGTGCGGTCTTTGCGCGCCAGACCAGGAAGGTCGTGTGAGCGTAGCTGCCTCGCGGCTCCCGTTTTGAAGAGCGGGTTGAGCCACGAGAAAAGAAGCAGGGAGGTGCACCCGGCAGCGTCTAACAACGCGCCCGATTCATCCTGGCGGTGGCAAAGATAAAGCGGGTGGGAGGGTATGCATTGAACTCATTGGGCCCCCGAGATATGGGCCAAACCAATGGGACCTTTGGTATTGTCAACCGGCTATGAAAAATGTGAGCGCCCAGCAATACGGGTAGTGCGGGTAGGAATATGTTGCTCCAGTGCTGTACGAGTCCTTTCACTGTAACTCGGACACCAATTGGTATCATCCCCAACTGACGCAGTGGCCGTACAATAGTACTACTGCTGTACTCGTCACTTTTTATCGTCAACTTTCCTTATGACTCTGACGTGCCAAGAGGGTTAACCTCGCGACCTGTCTATGAGTAGGGGTAAAATACAGGCCGGACTCACAACCCGATCCAGCCACTCAACAGATACCGGGTGGATGCATTTCAGTTTGAACTAGTCTTGACGGAAATGTCTGAGAACACTATGTTGGAAAGTTCTGGGAACTTTATGAAGCAGGATTTCGTTGTCCTTTCCGTGCACAAACATGGTTCCCTTTTGGACAGAGTTAAGACTTCGATATCATGGTTGAATCATGCACCCAAACTCTGAAGTTTCACTTACAGTAGTGCCAATATTTTCCCTTAGTTCTTCAGGTTCTACAGCCACCAACAAGCAGTAACACTTCTTTGCGCGAATTCGGTTGAAAATGCGCCGATTTCGGGCCCCGGCACCCTCCACCACTCTGCGTGAAACGAATCGAGCATCGGGAATTGGGTTAGGGTCTAGGATTAGGGTTAAGGTTGAGTTGGCTAGGTCAAAGTATCAGTCGAAACAAAACGCATTGAACTATGTTGTCAAGTTCTGCCCAGGTGGTAAACAGCCCTCCCGTTACGCGCCTAACTTGCCTCTAGCTCAGAGCTGCGGCTGTCTAGTTGCGCCCCGTAACCTCGCTCCAGCGTCCACACGACGCTTATCGCAGCAAGGGATCTGCGGGGAAAATATCGAAAAAAGTGGTGTGGCCGAAGAGAGAGAATACGCGATACCTGGTATATATTCGACAGAAAAAACATTGGGAGTGCAGTGCATTCGTAAGTGTGCGTGGAGAGAAATGGTGCACTTACCCCGTGGATAAAAAGCCGCATAAAACTCTTGAAACCTACCCTGTCTCTAGCATGCTGCGCGACAATGTGGCAGGTGTATCTCTCGGGGTCTACAGCGGTCGATTCACCTTTTCAGCACCAACACCGCCTGTTCAATATGCACATGACACAAAACAAAACTTCAAGCAACATCTTGTGTTCGAATGGGTTCTTGTCGAAAGGAAAAAGCTCACCCGATCGCACAAAAGCCCTCGACGTACACCAGCGCGTTGACTTTTGGAAATTCCTGGAGGGCAACAACGGCCAGGCGCCCGGCTTGCCAAGCGAGCGCAAGGCCAAGGCCGGCCAATGTGAGACGAGCGACTTTCATGCCGCCTCGTACCCCATCGCTGAGTCCTGTTTTGGGACAAAGCGGACCGAAGCACCACATCAATTATCGAGAAAGGGATACGCAAGGAGAAGACATATGATAGCATTAAAAATATGGGCATTGGCCAAAAATAGGTATACCTACGCACTTTGAGCCATTTATAGGTACACTGCGTAATGTACACCGGAAACGGCTTCCGGGCCAGCCTGATATTGGGCCTGCGCTCCATTGTACCTACAAATGGCTCAAAGTGCGTAGGTACACCTATTCTCGGCTACTCAATGCACGTATCACCTATTTTTGGCTTCAACTGTACCTATAAATGGCTCAAACGATCACTTTTTGGCAACTGAAATATAGACAGCCACATCAGATGCCGGGACTGTCAAGCCGACCGTACCAGTACAACCACTGACACTGCGGAGTTATCACGCATTACCTACAAGCGAGAAATCGTAACGCGATCAACGCATACGTATTCAATACGACACCCCTCCTACGCACACACATATATACGATGCGGAGAAACAACAATGACGAGTGTTTCTATGCTGAAAGTACAATATACATACTGTAGTGCAGTATATAGTAGGAGAAACTTTGGTATATATACGTGTACAGAGTAATCCCATACGGTTACGAGGGGGTCTAAGGTACACAGCTGTTGGCGCGGTCCGGAACAACATTCCATAGCAAACGTGGGTGAATGTGTGGCCGTCTCTCTGTATTTCAGTTGCTAATAAGTGGTCGTTTAAACCATTTATAGGTACAGTTGAAGCCAAAAATACGTGATACGTACATTGAGTAGCCGAGAATAGGTTTACCTACGCACTTTGAGCCATTTGTAGGTACAATGGAGCGCAGGCCCAATATCAGGCGGGCCCGGAAGCCGTTTCCGGTGTACATTACCCAGTGTACCTATAAATGGCTCAACGTGCGTAGGTATACCTATTTTTGGCTAATGCCCTAAACATATTGTACAATCACGAGCGGGTTCAAGCATATCGCCCCAATTTTCTTCAGCCATGAATGCCGCATGCAATAGCAATTCAAAGGTCACATGTTTGGTATCATACTGCCCGCCATGAACGGTGGAAGAGGGTGGCATAGCCAGTTTGTTTTAAGAACCTAGGATCGGTACTACCCCCTAAAATGTGTACCAATCATAGGCGTTAAGAGAGGTCAATAATAGTCAGGCGTTTCCGTACGAAGAACATGTTTTTGCCCCATTTGTATCTGTGCGCGAGCCGCTTCCAGGTGGTTCAAGGCATGCTTGTACAATTTTTCGCGCAAGCATTCGAAGAACTGACTGCGTAGAACCAGTATTAAGTCATACCAGTATTTAACGGAAAAAAAAAACGGATATATACTGAAACTGAGTGATTTCGAGGCGATGCCGGAATTTTGCACGTTTACCGCACAAAGGTCCAAAAGTCCACGATTTTTTCAAGAGGTGGACCCTGAACGTTTGCACACGCGTGATACATCCCTGTCAAACCGTTGACGAATGCTTTGTTTTGTGTCGTGTTTTTCACCGAAAAATTGGGATCCCTCAACACCCAAATTTCCACAAAAATACAAAGATCGAACTATCTGGAGAAAAAGAAAAAAGCAAAACACTCCACCCGGAAACGGGTTAGCAGGGGCTCATAGAACATGTGTGCCAAAGTTCAGGGTGTTTCTCTCAAAAACGGCGTGGATATTGAACTCTGAAGGATTTGGGGGCGCTAAGCTTGAAGCAGTTTGCACTGTTGTCGTAAGCAGGGCTAACCTGGGGTTTCGACGAGACGCGCGCGGGGAAGTGCCACCATCATTGGTTGTGGTGTCGTGTCCTACCCGCCACAATCTTTGTTAAAGGGTACGGATCAAAATAGTTCAGGGAGGGTTTTGATCGTAGCTCCAAAGGTTCTCTAGCCTGCGCAAGGGTAGTGAGATGCTACAAACAAAGATCGCCGGAAGGGAAGAGCTGGGTGGTCACTTTCTGCACTGTCATATGCGGTACTCTTCTTTCATCACCACGGGCGTTTCGGAGCATTCAAGCGAAGCGCTCTGCAACTCGCGGCACGGGAATACGGTGTGCAGTCCTTTCACATTGCCACAACGTCGATCGCATAGCTTTGATTATCCATCGCTTCGCCGAAACTTCGTATTTTTTCGGACCAAAAATCCTAGGGCTCAATGTCCAACGGTATATCCTGAGATGATGAATGCGAGGTCAAGGGTTCAAACGAAGCATCCCCCAAAACGACGAAAAAAGCACATCCCACGGAACGCTTCAAAATACGAAACTCTGCAGCGGAGCAGGGCAATAGGAATAGTAACGGATGTACATGCGCTCCTCCCTATATAGCCTTTACTGATTGCTCGAAAGACTTGCTCGTGTGCGCTCCTGCCACCCGTATGTCACGTTGCCTCCTGGGTCTAAATGAAGTGGGCCTTGTCAAGCTAAAACGCCGTGTTCAGTTGACTGCCCCACGACGTAGCCTTCACCACGCCAATTACAGCAAGCACCATAATCGCTTTTCGACACGCCGAACTCAGCAACACACTGGTCGTGTTGTCGATACCCTCAAGACATACGCCTTGTGCTGCACTCACAACGTGCCTCGCTTGCACCAGCGCCTTTGAAAATTTCCAGCTGAACGTTCCAAAACCGGACGGCGCGATAGCAGACAAACTATCGACGTGTAAGAACCATGGATGAAACTACTCAACGTCCACGTACGGCTTGGCCGCGGCGAACAGCAGCCAGTCGGCGCGCAAACAGAAGACATAGTACACACGTGCGATAGTCACCCGAAAAGCTAAGCTAAGCAGCGTTCTGTCACGGCTTGGCGGAAGAACGCAGAGGGAGTGCCAACACGTACGTCCATACTGAACAGCAAAAACACCGAACGTCTTGGTGGGGGCAGACTCTCTGCTTGTTGCGCGCACCAAAGGAGCGGTACGCTGCCTGGCACTTGTTGAACCTTATCATTCCCTCACCTCTCGTTTTTGAACAGAAACGTCTCGCGAGAAGCCATGGCACAGCGGTCACAGCACACGCGATCCGTGCAGCGACCATGCTCGTCAGCGGTTTTGATCGAAGAACCACGCCGGACACCTTTTGTTTGACACGCCAACAGAGATCGCGGGGGGACAGATATGGGGGTGTATTCATGAACATGCACAGGCATAGTCGTATGACCATAGACCTTCGCATCCCTACAATGCGGAAACGGAGCACGTTGGGTATTCACTGACCGGGGAGACATTGCCTGCACCAAGCGCGAAGGGGGGGCAACATGCGTGCGGTTTCGGAATATGGAGCACTCTGCGGCCAGTTTGAAGTTACAGGGATTAAAACACAGACCTCGCGTGTTTACCGAAGTCGTTTGAATCTGACGGATCAAGCAGTACTACGCTTCAGTGAAGTATTGCAAGTTAAATACCCCAGATCTATGCATTCTGCTTGGCTGGCGGTCAGCTCGTGCTGTGTACTTTCGCTTCGGCAAGGCCCGCGTAACAATAGCTAGACAATGTCGTACGTTATCCCTCTTGCGGGTTCCGGTTACTGCTGCACACCTTGCGGGCTCGCTGTTGCGCACGATATTGCAGGTGTCAGTTTCCCGGGCAGTCAAGGCATACCACCAGCATAAAACACAGCAGTCGTGGCATATACCCCTTCACAGGCGTCATCTTCGCACGTGCGACTGTTAAGGCACTCAATCAGCAGAAAACATGGTCCAGACATACCCTCTTGCAGGTGTCAACTGCCCACGTGCGGGAGTCAAGGCATCTCATCGACAGAGAAGACAGTCCAGGCATACCCTTTCACGGCGTACAAAAAACAGACATGCAGTGCCAGTGCTCCAACTCCAACTTCAAGTATGAATACTGTATCTCCCAAATATGTTACAGTGGTGAGGGGGTTGACATAACCAGGGACTCGACAAACCCCACCTGCCCTGACATCTAGGGGCCGCATTAGAACGGACAGCGGAGGCGAGTGCCAGGATTCGCTCGAAAGCTTCGCGTCTGTCAAAAACCTCACGCTGCGCAGCATTCAACCCCTCCCTATCGACCGAAGGCGCCCAAGACGCAACCTGCGGTAATATTCTGTTCCACAACATATGGTATAGTTTTCTCTGGCAAAATGGGATTGGCGCACGTTTGTGACTGCCGTTAAGTGCGTGCGCTGTTGAATGACATCATAAAAAAAAAATCGGAGATTTTCGGTCAGACATATGCGATCTCCGACTTCACCCAGCTTAAGAATAAGGCATGAGGGCATGCAAGGGCATGCCTTATATTTTAGGCCGGCCTATTAATAGTAAAGTAGCAACACGATTTTCACACGTGATAACAACAACGGCCAATACCGCCAAGAACGTTCTCAGGAATGGGCGAGGGTCGTACGGTAAGTACTATCATAGGACGGTATACCTGGGACAGGAAGAGTTCGGAGGAGGATGCAGCGAGCACCGAGAGGCACAAACCCACGGCGGGGGGAGTCATCCGGGTGGGCCGACCCGCTGCTCCAGACGGCCGCAAAGGCAACGCGTTCAGCGGCAAAGGGAAACAACAGCAATGTTATCTTTAAACAAGATATGATTGAAGAGTGCAGCACACGGTGGAAGTACCGGAACACACACGAAATTGACAGACTTGACCCTGTACTGCTATTAATAGTAGGGGGTGGGTCGAATGTGTCAGCGTTGGCCGTATCAAGACCAGGATCGGCATCCCGATATAAAACAAGGACTAAGGGCTGTGCTTCTTTTATGCGGCACACGAGGGTCAACATCCTGCACTCGCGGCGACAGGCCACAACGGCTACTAGGTTATGCTGGTGCATCAAATTCGGAAGGTTTGGTCGTGCTCACGACGGGGATCGATATCCTGTACTAGCACTATAATAAGGGCTGTGCTTGCTCTATGTCGGTGTTGGCGAAAGCTGCGCGACGGTCGGCGACGTCGCACCATGCCAGGTGAAACCAAACCCAACATGAATTACAAATATGAGGCTGCCATTGTCGGCCCCGGAAGTGCGGAAACCAGTAACAGCAAAGGACACCCATAAAACAGTAGAAAGATAACGAGCACTGAGAAAAACGAATTGAGATCTACAAAACACAATAATAAATTTGCAGACCGTTCTACTGAAGTCAGCGAAAAATACAATTTACTCCCACTTAGAAATTCAGCCTGGGCCAGTTTTCCTGCTTCTTACTCTCATCTTCATACAACAAGTGTCCTGCTTCTTACTCTCATCTTCATACAACAAGTGTCCTGCTTCTTACTCTAGCGGTACTCTAGCGGTACTCTAGCGGTACTCTAGCGGTACTCTAGCGGTACTCTAGCGGTACTCTAGCGGTACTCTAGCGGTACTCTAGCGGTACTCTAGCGGTACTCTAGCGGTACTCTAGCGGTACTCTAGCGGTACTCTAGCGGTACTGTATGCCTAGACCGGGGGCACCGCAGCAATTTGGCAACGCATAATATGCGAGACCAGTAAACCCATCAGTGTCAGATCAATACCAGTGGAAACCGTCCCTTCTGCGATACAAAGGGCGGGCGTGGTACCTGGCTCTGTGGCAAGCCTTCACCGCGTTTCGTTAGCCTTAAGCTCCCCCAATAATGACAACCCAACACAAATATTGGCGTTAAGACCGGTAACCCTTAGGTGTAGTAGCGCTCCAATGGCCCTTGCTTCACATGACAAGGCGCCTGAGGTATCTAAACACATGCTGAAAACGTGTTCTCTAAGAGCGTAAGACGTGGTTGGGTGGGACTGTTGCTGTAGGATACAGCAGGTCGGCCATTGCCTGGCACCTCGTTTCCTGCAATAGCCTTTGCTGTGTGCAGTGTGTCTCCTCTCTCCTACGAAAAGCTCGACTTGTACGCAAATAATTGATACCAGGTACCAGGCCAGGTAGTAATATCACCGGAAGCAAGGAGCGGGCATGATTTAACAGTGGCCGTGGATGTTAGGACGTCTTCACAGCTCCACACGCTTCTAGAGTCGAGAGCCCCGATTGCGCGAGTCCAGCCTAGCATTTGCTAACATTTATGGTCTACGCCTGTCGTGTCGAGGACCCCGATTTCGTCAAGTATGTCTAAATCTAGTTACTGGTTACTTGACGAGAGATATGGCGTACCTGGCATGCCTGATGTACTACGAGCGCATCCTGCGTCTCCTATATCGTGCGGTGAGCTCCTCTGTAAGGGCTCCAAAGCTTGCCGGTGTCGGACGAGCAGCACGCTCGCGTTAAATACCATGAGCACAGTGGTGAAAACATATCCTGTGCAATTGTGTGGAGGCGTTTATGTATAGCGGGGGCGAGCGGGAACGTGGGGGTTATAAACATAAATCGAACTGAAACAAATCGAACTTCCATAAGAAACAGCCTAACAGGATCGAACCGGTTGGACAATACCCGGTTCGTACGCGGTAACGCCTCCAAACAATTGAAACTGTAAGGCTTACCTTTCTATAGTATACCATGTGGGTACTTGGAGGAGGCATTTTATGTTGCCTCAGAGTCTATGTGCCGTTTCGAGATCGACGGGTATACTCCCTCCGACGCACTGCTGTGCTTGCTGGAAGTACGACACTAACTGTGTTGGAAACTCGAGCTACTATAGAGTCTCGTGTAACACTGTTGTGGTGGCACCATTGTCACCATGGCGAGTATGCATATACAGGCATCAAGCGGTTTCGACATTGCTACGCTATTTACACGACGACAGTATAGGGGTAGGTAGGCCATGAACCACACGATTAACCCACTCGTCAAAGGAATGACAAAGTAGAAGCGTGGCAAGCGGCTCTTGTGGGGCATTGGAACATTCAGAAAGGGGCCTCTCATAAACGATCTCCCTCCAAGTGTGTCCCGTATAACCCCCCCCGCACATCATGACTTGGCGTCGGTTGGCGACGACGCTGTAAAACACGCCTCTCACTGCGTGAGCTAGACAACCAGGGTATTATATCGCTATGTTTTGTTTTGGCGGTCACTAAGGCGGGTGGTCTTGACAGATCATTTGTGCAGGGTTGAGAACCTCAACTCCGCACAAGGGGAATGGTCGTATCACGTAGTGTGTGCATGGTACGGCACCCACGAGGCAGATACATAGCAATGCCCATTGCTGTCTCTGGAAATGGCCAGACCAGAAATAAAATCAAGTCATTGGAGGCTGTCGTCCATATGCAAGTCTGCGTCACAAGCGATTCTTAGTAGGATGCAGCCCACCCTTCATGCGACTCGCCCAAAACCTCACGGCGCTCCGCGCTTGGTGCAAGCAATATCTGGTTGGTGAAAATCCAACGTGCTCCGTCCCGGCAGTGTAGGGATGCGAGGGTCTATGGTCATACGACTACGGCCATGCACGACATGAGTATATATGGTAAGGCACCCACGAGGCAGATACATAGTAATACCCATTGCTGTCTCTGGAAGTGGCCACACCAGAAATTAAATCAGTTCATTGGAGGCTGTCGCCCATACGCAAGTCAACCTCACAATCGGTTCTTAGTAGGATGCAGCTTACCCTTCATTCGACTCACCCAACATGTCACGGCGCTTCGCGCTTGGTGTAAGCAATGTCTGCCTGGTTGGTGAAAACTCGACGTGCTCCGTCCCGGCATTGTAGGGATGCGAGGGTCTATGGTCATACGACTACGGCCATGCACGACATGAGTACACCCCCCCCCGGCTACGGCCGTTAAAATGTGGTGCACTCGTACGACGTAGCACCGTTTACAGATCATACGAAGTAATACTATTTCGCGGCAGGCTGTGTGCTCGGTCCCCGTCTCATATGTTAAACGCGCGCTGCCACCATTTACAGTTGTCACGAACCAAATCAATCTGAAAGTGCTGTCGACGTCGTCGGTGAACCGGCTGAACCGGTGAACTACCATTTCTATCCGGTAAACAGGTGCACCGTTTTACCCGGAAAGTAAAAAATCCGGTTATTCAAGTTGAGGGCCGACTACTCGCAGACGCCTGGCGGGTTCCCAAGAACCGCCAGGGAATCGGTTATTCGTCGAAAGGCGCCCATATCTGGTCGAACCCAAGGCTCTGTTGATACTTGAAATATTGAAAAGTTAATATTTATACTCGTACAATAGCTCGCATCAGGTGCCTGATGTGATACGTATACGATAGACGTAATGTGATATTGATAGCTGTAAACGCATGAAGACATACCTTCAAGACCACGCTCGAGGCTTGGTGCAAGCTTTCAAGCTTCTATTTCCACCACCGTTGCTACCGGTGCTTCTAAAAAAACGAACAAGCGACGCTGCTGCGATTGCCTGGCGGTTGAAAAAGAGCCTGTGTTTTCCATTCTGAACATTTTTAAGTGAGGTCGAGAAAAGGCTGTTCCGGTCGCCCTCGAGTTATCTGGTGGATCGTGTGATATGATACCAAGTATGTACGAGTGACGAGTCACACAACTGCTGCTGCTTTGCTGCTGTACGCTGTGCGACAGGGTGCATCATGACTCGTGACCGTGACAGCAGTCAGGGGTGGGGTTTCTCAAAAGCATGTCCGAGGTGCAGTAACTCATCATGACGTGTATCTTCCATGCCCGTACCTAGCACACAGCAGCGTACACGTTCATGATACAAGTACGTGCCTGGTATGTACGGCTAGATCCTCGACGAGCTTGTACGCTGATACTGCTGCTGGTGTATTGCATGCCGCTGCTGTTGTTGCAAACTGCTGCGGGTATGTACGTACGAGTACGTGGGAGACAGCAGCCTGCTCATACCAATCTGTCCTGAAATGTAAAGACCGTTTGGTATTGATACTGATATCCAAGCGGTCGTTATATATACGGACATACATAGTATATAGTGGGTCGAATCAGAAAACTAAAACGCGGCGGAAATTACCTACTCTACTCGTCCCGTAGCTCTAGCTCCGGCGCTGTAGCTCTCGAGAGGCATGCCTGGGATGTCGGCGAGAGGTTCGGGATAAGCTGGAAAGCGGAATGCGACACCCTCGCATGTACACATGTAGACACCTACGGATGTTCTTGACGGACAAAGTCGACTTCTACGACGTTCGCTCCTGCTGCTGCTGTTTCCTCAACATCAGCTTTACACTGCTGCTGTGCTGCGAAATGTCGGCAGTCTGCAGGCATATACATGCAGCTTCTCTTCTTGAAAGAGTGGCGGACACACCTGCAGCCAATATGAGCGCTTCACGGTCTCCAAGGCCTTCCATCGCACCCGTAAATGATGTACGTACTGCTGTCTACTACATCAGCACACCAGGCACCAGACTCAGTAGGTCTTCTCTTGTTGACAATATTTGCTTGACGCATTGTCGCGATTATGCGGCGAGTAAGTTAGCGTTTCGGTTTTGTTGACCAATCACAGTTGTTCACCTTCTGCAGCTTTCTGTAAAGGCCTGTTGGATTTGCGTTCAACCTGTGACTCGCTGCTTCTGTGCGTGCCTCGTTTTTCAGAGGTCGTCCAATTCTCCCGCCGCGTAATAGCTACACAAGCACCGCGCACTGCTGGGCGACCGAGGGCACTGGGAGAACACCCTGCCTAGCTTCTCCCGTGTCCGCCCTTGCTGCGATCGTGATGCCTTCTCGCTGCTCGCGCCGTTCGGCAGCCGCTTATTCGGTTGGCCTAGCAGTCGGCCTGACCACTGCACCGTCTCGGGCCTTCGTCACAGGATGGGTGGCGCCGGCCTCGAACGGAAGGGGCCTCCGGGTGGGTAGAGGCATCGTACGCCAGAGGTCTATGCCTGTGGGTTCGCCGAACACGTCGTGCCGTTGTAGTGGTGCTCCGAGCATGCGTTCTGAAGGCCGGGACGTGGAAAACGAGCATGTTATCGGGGACCAGGAGCGATCACCATCATTATGGCGAGGAGAGCAGGATCAGCATGATGCCGGGGGGGTGGAAGGGTTGAAAAAGGCAGGCATCAGCATGCTCGCGGGGTTGTTTATCATGGCGGAGGGGGAGGGGGCGGGGGGGTTGGAGGTGTTGCGGCTGCCCTGGCGGAAGGGAGCCTCGTGGAGCCGACGTCGTCCGTTACGGTGCAGGACCTCCAGCGATACGATGGGTTTGAGGACTATGCTGCGCAGGGACAGCAGATGGAGAACAGCGATGTCGGATGTTTTGCGAACGAATGCAAGCGGGAAACGGCCTCCTGCTTCACGGACGGTAGCTGCTTGAAGGTGACTTTTGTCTTCACAAGTTGTCCTGCTGTCTGTTGTGTATGCTCATCATGTTGTGTTCTGTAATACGTCTTGCCAGGCTCTCGGCGTGACTCATTTTGTCTGCTCATGTGCGTGCTCTTCACTGCAAGCTCATATGATATGCAGATCAAGATCGTAAAAAAGTAAAATACAACTGCTGCTGCTGCTTCTCTTGAGCTGGCTGGCTGGCTCCTCATGTCCTGGAATGATTTGACTCAATGACGTTTGTTGCTCTCTTCAGCTGTTTTTTGAACTGGTGCTATGATATCATACAGAGTACCTGGTAGTGCCCAGTCCAAGCTGTATCATGCTCGTACATGTTGTATCGTATAATTATACTCCTGTGTCCTGTGGCCGCAGACTAACTCTGGCAGAAGCAGGTACAACAGCAGCAGCAGCAGTTTAACTTGATGGAATTTTTAGGTCGAATTTGTGCGACTTCAGTACTCGTAGTACAGAGCACCTGTGGTACCGGTTCCAGTGTACTATTTATTACCAGAGAGCAATGGGCGGATGAACTGCGAGTATGAGTGACCCTGCGTGTGTACATGACGTGCGAGTATGATACTTCATTTACGTAAACAAACAGCTGGGGGTCGTACTGGCACCTGTGTCGCCTCCCTCTCCCTCTCCAAGCAAACACCATTCCGTACTGTTACGGATCGATTATTTTACCACTATGGGCAGGAGGGCCATAGCCCGTACAGCAGTACGCGACATCTGGTAATTACGAATTTGAGACTGAGATTTTGGGGAACAAATATGAATTCGATCTCTTTGTACTGACAAAAGTGTGGTACACACCCAGTCGTACATACGAATTCCAGTCTGGCCACAAATAAGAGATGTCGCGTACTCGTACTACTGCTGTAGATTGCCACTGCTTTACGAGTACACAAGACTACTGCTGTATTTGACTCATAAACCTTGCATGAACACCTGAATACCCAAGTTCTTGCATGTTTCATGTGAGCGGTGCGGTATTAATAGAGTAGTCTATTAATAGTCTACGACTGCGTGTATCCTCTAAACTCGTACGTCGTATACCAGATATACACTACAGAGTAACTGTACTTTAATGTCTTTGGCGTCATATGATGGAGAGGTGAAAGGCCCCACCTTACTATTATTAGTAGGTATGAGACCGGGTAGTTTAGTTCGGCCGATATGATTACTATTTACTGTAGATGTTACAGGCTGTATGACATAGCAGACGACCCCTTATTACATGTATGTATGTGTGTTCTTAACCCATTCAGAACTGAAAAAAAGGCCCCACGCTAATTCCAAGTAGTTTTTCCCCAAATTCGTGGGAGCAGTTGTTTTAAAAGGGGTTAACGTTATAAACCGTAACCGTTCTTTTCTTTCTGCTGCTGTGTTCGACATCCATCCGCACATCTATTATTAATAATAGATGAATAGTGTCCGTGTTCCGAAGGATAGATTCTCCGTCCTATCGTACGAGTATAATCGTGTAGTCTAACTCGAGTACAACTGCTCTGTAGTAGATACATTTTCTCTGTGGTATCGAACCACACTACGTACACAGCAGGCAGATAAACACTTCATGGCAGTGTGCCGTACACGACTAAACGATTACCAGGTAGCACGAAGCATCATCATGGTGCGTGCGCACATGTCGGAGATTATAGTACTTTGTTCCGGGTACACCCCCTTCCTCAGTAACCCGGGCTTCTTATTTTAGCCGATGTTGTACGAGTACATACATAGCTGTAGATGCGTACATGCTTGTCGGGGGGACCCACAGGCCACAGGTACGGTAACCGAAAGCGCGAGAAATTCGGTTTTACCAGCCGTCTACAAAAATCACACCGTATATATATGCAACAGTAGACCACTGCTGCCGTATTGTACTACGTAATACACAGCAGTACGTAGTATGTCTGAGCATGCAGCAGCAGCAGTATGATACATAAACAGTAGACTGTTACAGCAGTACGTACGTGTGTCCTGTTGCACGCGTACCTTACCGTACTTCTCCATTCACGCTGTAGCTCCGGTACTACTACTACTTACGACGTATGATACTCCTACTGCTGTAGTGCTGCCGTACTATTTACTACCAGGCAGTGCTTGTTACAGTATAAGGCTTAGATTGGGTAGTAGGTAACTGGTCAACCTTTCACCAGTAGCCCGACGTACTACTGTAGTGCCTGTTCAAATGGCGTCGTCGGCAGGACACGAAGCTGAGCGTGAAATCGCGATGGGTTTCTGAATCTCCATATAGGAACCGCGTGTTGGTCACACGCGTCTACCCGTCGTATATATATCCGGCCAGTTCCAGGGGGGGGAATTTTAGAAGGCTTATATTGGGTAGGTAACGGGTTGACCTTTTACCAGTAGCTCAACGGACTTATGCCTGAACATGCTACTTTCAAGTTTATTCTCCCCTCCTCTAACCGAGCACCGGGTTGCTCCGCTGGCCCATCTGTAGCCGTCGTGTACTCCCGTCACTTCTCCCCACTGAAATGCAAAACTGCAGAGGAATGGGGTTTATTACAAAAATCTGACAATTTGGAAGCATGGTCGGATCTTGAAGTAAGCGGCAATGTGAACGTGAAAGTTGTCTCTCGAAGTAATGTTTCCGTGATATATATGATAGGCGGTTTCGGGTTGTTGTCAGTGAGGCTGGCGCGGTTTAGTGTCATCGTAGAGTTACACATCGGGCACCAGTAGTACTGCTGCACTTGTCTCATATTAGCAGTACTGGTGGCGGTTGTACGGGAATCGAAAGTCAGGCTGATTACATTTTCCCAGGGGTGTATCATACGTCGTACCATAGTGGGGAGTCATTATACTGAAGCTACTGCTGTAGTCTAGTGTACAACGCCCCCATAAGAGTATACTTGGTATACAAGACACCCATTCTGAAGCAGCTTTCCTGTTCTACCGTGATCAATAGGTGGCCTGTACTGCTGTATTTTGCAGCCTGGTATTTTGTACCGTTAGGCAATATCGCCATGTCATGGTGGTATATTCATAGTAATGACATAGTAGTGGCTCACGGAAGTCATTGCCTCATTTGCGTTGGCGTGCCGATGTCTTGTTCTGCCTTGCTGCCAATGCAGCAGTAGACTACAGCAGTAGACTACTGCAGCTATGAATACATACTGCACCCTGTTTTATGCTAATACAGTAGTATCGTACAGGCGTCTTTGGCAACCAACATTTCCCCCCTGTTTTCCTGGTGCTACTCTCTATGACCACATGTCATCCAAGTAGTGCAGATTTACAGCCCGTAGGTTGCTGTTGCCCTCCGTTATCTGTCGCTTCGGTCTGAACACCATGCATGTGTTCTGCAGTACTACTTCTGCTTTATGCACTGTACATGTATACCATTGATACTATAATACTGCTGTAATATTACTTCGACAGCAAGTACTGCTGTCCAGCGGGGAATATGGAATAGTTGGGGGTGTTGATACTCTTGATGATAATACCTCGTACATACAAGCAGTATGATACTGAATGTAATCTTGCGGTAGGGTTGTGTGTGTTCTTGACATGAAACCGTTCTTTCTACCCGTCGACATCCAGCACCAGTGTCCGAGCCGATTCTTCATTGGTTAGTGTTGGATATCGTTTCGAAAGTTACGATATACCAATCGAATGACCGAACTTGGATATTGGATATATCGCATTATTATATGGAAGCGTTTTGCCCTCGATTTCCTGGCATCCCCTTGTTATGCATGCTATATATTTATGGTGCGTATTTATGTCATTTATGTTATTTATGCAGACACTGAAAGCCTCGATGCATATCGAATGCCGAAATCGTACGAGTATCGTTTTTTGTGTCTATCGGTATAGTGTTGAACTCGACTCTTGTTCGATTTCCAACACTATTATTATATAATATGAATAGTACAGTGGCTTCCACCTCCAGGAGCACATCCCGGTGCTCGAAACTGTTTAGTATATTAGTACAGTAGCCTACATCAGCAATATCAAGTATGTAGGGTTCATGCAGCTGTACCAGGCAGGCTTCATACGAGCTATGAAAGATTGGCACGACAAAGCAGCAGGATTCATGTGTGCATTTGATGCAGATGCATTGAGACTACGTACCGGCTGGTGAGCCGAGTAAGAGCGGACACGAAAAACAGCACGGCATGATAACTTGCCCCGGAAAGAGACAAGAATATACCACTACCAGTACACTACTGAATTAATACCCGATCGTATACACCAGGTACCTGGCTGCAAGTACAGCGGTAGTGCGTAACTTTAAAGTAACTTTAAAGTTGTGGCGGCTCTGCAATCGGCTCGTCGCGTTTATATCATATCATGCGATTAATACTCGTAAACTATGGCTTTATTTGCCTATTAAATAGCTGATGCTACTACCTGGTATGCCTTTACCGGTACAATTGCTATTTACGTTACCGGAGCTGTGTTGCGATGCACGCTATTAATAGACGCTGAACCCGAACTCTGAACGTGTGGGCCTCAAGGCGTACTACATACTGTAGTATCGTACGGCTGTATCGCTGCGCTGCGAGGCCCAACGACCCAGCGGACGGACTGCTTCCTTTTGGGATGGAATTGGAAACTCCGACGGCATGATTCGTACAGAAGGTCCAAAACTACATTAAAACCTCAAACTGCATTCAAATTACCTTTTACTTGCATTAATGGATACCTTGTACACACATAGTCTAGACCTATATATATGCGTAGCTGTTTCGTACGGTACCTGACACTATCTTATAGCTATCTTGCTACAGTTAGCAGTACTATTTATACTGGTGTCAAGACAACCGACCCCCCCCCCCTCTCCTACCCCATCTTCCCCTACAAGTGACATTCTTCGTAAACACGGGCCGGAGTACAGAGCGTAAACTTCATCCAGGGCTCATATATATCAACATAATACTTAACCCTGACCCTGCTGCGGATGTTTGTGTCCTTGTCGTTTTGTTTGTGTATGTTTTGTGTATGTATGTCAGGGTGTGACGTGCCTGGGGCGGTGCAAGGGGGAACAGGAGTGCGCCACGCGATGCTTTGCGCAGTACGGCAGCGGGAAGCTGGACTCGTGGCTCACCTGCACACTAGAGGTCAGATGTATTATTGTTAGTAAAGCATTGTAGTGTAATCTACTTGTGGTACTTTCAATACTATTTATACGAAAAGGATATCAGACAAAACCGCCCCATGGAGCATCTATTAATCTATTAATGATATTTATCTGTTTATGGGATTGCACCCCTCTGCCCGGTACTGCTCCCCGTTTATTTTTCGTACGATCAGAAATAAAAATGAGCATTACATTATGATACCAGGTACTGGTACCAGGTACGTGTATGCCTGGTATATTAAGCATTGTATATTCAAAATGGGAGACTCTCCTATTGTTTGCAGCAATGACGACCTTGCCAACACCACACGAATAATTGAAGACGTTTGAGGGCAGGAAGCTGGTTGATTTTCGTGATTGGCACATGAAGCCCTCGGTGGTGCTCGTGGCTTGTGCCCCCACCCCACCCGAGAGAGATACGTAAGAGCCCCTCGTACTCTTGCACCAGTCGCCAAAGTCCCCAGGCTTGTTGCCGTGAGACGTGTTGCGTACTACAGTAATACTACCTGTAACTCCTGTACAAGTGTACTCTTAACTTCTAGTAGTTGGAATCGGAGCAGGTTGTTTTTGCATCAGTGAACGGGAGGGTTCCACAACCCCTCTTACTTATGATTGATTGCTATGTATGCACTTGACCATCTACAGCAGTAGGTCTTTCAGGGTAGACGTATTCATCTGTATGATCTGTATGATCTGTATGATCTGTATAATTTGTATGATACGATAGCGCATTTTTCTTGGGTTACTGGATTGCGACAAGATGGCTTCAACTACGACCTACGGTACTGCTTTATATTCGACAGGTATCGAAACCTGTGACATGCTGATGTAGAACAGTACTGTTAATATTAATTAATAGTGCTCCTTTTTGACTTGGTGCCGTTGCCCTTGTCTCCGATGGATGTAATGTTTGTGTATGTTCGTTGTGTTTTTTTTGTTTTGTTGTTTTTGTTGTTGGTGCAGGACCACAGCTGCGTTAAGATCCCGAAAGACATGGACTTTTCTGTGATCAACAAGGATCCGCCGCACATCGTGAAGGGATTCGACGCGAAACAGCTGCAAGGGACGTGGTACAAGGTAAGCCGTCTTTTGCGCTTGTCGTTGTTGTCTTGTTCCTCTTCTAATGTGTGCTTGTTCCTGTTCTTTTTTATTCTTGTTCTCGTTCTTATTCGTTTTTGTCCTGGTTCTCTTTTGTTCTTGTTCTTATTCTTCAGCGACGTTGGTTTCTTGTTATTTTTCTTGTTTTTGTAGTGCTACAAAACGGTGCACAACACCCGCGTTTCGGGAGCGATCCGACTCTTTACACCACAGCTACACCAGCTACACCTGTGTTGGCTGTCCTTCCCCCGTTGCCAACTTTGTTTTCTCAATTCCTTCTTTTGTTGGTGCCTCCTCCTCTGGTGGTTACAAACTAGAATCTTAATCTTACATGGATTCCTTCCTTATCGCGCATATATTGGCTTGCTGTCCTGTGCCGCTTGTCCTTTGTCCCGTTTCCTTTGCTATTTGTCCTGATTGTCCTGTACATTGCGTCCTCACTGTCCTGACTGCTGTTGTGACTGTTGTCCTGCGCCGTTGTTCCCTTGTGCTGTATTCTGTTTCTGGTTATACTACAGGTGATGGGGGTGAACAAGAAGTACGATTGCTTCGATTGCCAAAAAAACACCTTCTCCGTCGCTCAGGTGCGCCAAATAGATAAATAGATACGTAAATATATAAATATATCGCATTGTATCATACTTCCGTCAAGTGCCTCTAACACATGCCAGGTACCTGTTACTTGATCCTTGATACTCGTACACTCGCGCCTCAAATGTCTCCAGTACACCAAATGGTATCCCTCACGAGATGACGTAAACAGCGTACATAGCACATTGATTCCGCCGTATGATACTGCCTATCTATGTGTACTACATGATAGTCCCGATTTGGGGCCAAATTACTTAGAATTTGAGTAGTTTGTCCCCAAAACGGAACTGCAGTACTGAAAGGGTACTACTGTAGTACGATACGAAACATGGTTGTTCGATTTATTTTCTGGGAAAGGGTGCCGCAACGCTATTATTAAGTTATTAACATTAGTGAAACCGAACCCGAAGTGACTTTGTTTTCCTATAAATCTCAGCCTGGCTTTCTCTACGAAGTGTATTGTGCTCGTTTTATATCATACGTATTGTATATATATATTAGGTCTTTCTATTTGATCTCTTCAATACGACATAACTGCCTCACTACTCACAAAATGCCTAGTAAACGCCTCACAAGTACCCCATGAAACCCTCTTGGCTTGATGTTGACGTTGCTATTGCTAGGTGGGGGACGCATCACCTGCGGGGGAGGAGGGAGGGGGGGGCGGCAGCACGGGTCAAGTCGCGGACATCAAGGTCAACTTCAGGCTGGCCAAACCCGACTCGGATGATTTCTGGGAGAACACCATCACCGAGCGCTTACAGGTGCCAGCGAGCGAGCAAGCGATTATCTTCGTGGGTGACGGGGGGAGGAGCGAGGGGGGGGGGTACAATATTGATAGTATACATGTAGGAAGGGGATGGAGGGGGGGGGGGTGCAAAACAAGTCAACGTAGGTGTCTTGGGCCCTCCCCGCTCGAGCGTTTTGAAATGCGGCCCGTGTTTTGTGGAAGAGATCTACCAGGTATATCATACTTCCAGCCTGTGCGACAGGGTGGTCTCGGGTGCAGAAATTAAACGTGTTGGTGAGGGCAGGTAGGTACATTACGTACTTCACATGTACTTTATATCGTTGAGACCACTGGTTTTCGGTCAGTGCGTTTTTTTGTTTAACGGAGTACTATTATATTACTACAGTAAGTGCTGTCCTCGGGCGAAGCGAATTTTGCTACCGGCACCATTCACCCGGCATCACACACCACAGAAGTTCACGGCAGGGGTTAGTTAAGGAGTTGAAGGGGCGGATCGGGCCTTTTGCTCAACCCCCACAAAGTTTGTACCCACTCTGTTTTTTTTTTTTTTTTTTTTTTTGCTGCGCAGCGTGTTGTAAAAAGTCCAGCCTACTTACGATGACAGGTGTGGTTTTGCTTTGTCGTTTTTGCTTCATTTCAATACTTTTCATCTTTTATCTAACTGCACGTTTCATTCTCGTATTTTTTTGTTCCCCCTGGTGTGCCAGGTGGACCCATCGGGATCACCTCGCACGTTCCACACGGACGGGAAGCTGTTCGGTCTCTCCTTCAAGGAGAACTGGTGAGCACAACAAGAATAAAAGAGACAAAGGACCGCTGGCCGTCCGGTCTCCTATTTGTTTTTTGTTCTTGCCTCTAACGCTCGCAAAATTAACCCCGTAACAACCGCGTGACAACGTTTCACGGAATTCGAAGTAGAACTTAACTGGGACTACAACAGTAGGACTGTATCTGTTTGGCATTAAGTAGTATATAATCCAAGGCGCATAGCATAGCAGTGCACTTCCGTACTCGCTGTAAGGGGCCCATATCGAATTTCCCGTGTTTTTCGGCACTCCTTTCGTTTTCAACCAATCGCCGACAAGGGCCGTACCTTTATTTTGGTCTTTTGACATGTCGTTGTTTGATTTGTTTCGAGAATGTTGTATTGCAGAAAACGAAATTGGGGTACTTTTTATAGACGACAGCAGTAGTAGGGGTGCCGCTCCCCGCCTCTCCAGCTTTAACTGCCTCCCCAACTTTCCAGCTATACTCGGTGAGAAGTAAATTGTTGAAGAAAATGTGGCGTGAGTACTTACGATGCACAAGTTATCACACGCAGCTTTTGCGAAGAGGTGTTGCGACGAAATTCCCGACTACTCAGTTGAGAAAATTAACGCTACCTCGTATGCAACCACCCCTATTGAAATGAACGGCAGGTACGTAACCGGGCAGTCGACGGACCCCGGAGCTGAGTTCGTGTTCGTCCAGTATAAGGGGCACACTCTCCAGGGCAGCTACGATGGCGGCTTCGTTTACGCCAGGAAACCTTTCCTGCCCAGCGCGGCCTTGGCGAAGGTCTCTAGGGTTGCACGGGTGAGGCCTGATTTTGTTACGAGTATGGTTCAGGCGCGAAGAACAGTTGTAACGTTCTGACCGCGATCGCAGCAGTTTTTTTTTCTATGTCGGATGTTTCCCCTTTGCGATTTTTGCCGTCATTGATTGTGTTGTATACTATTGAGTACCAGATATCATGTAAGGATCTTTTTGATGAAAGTGTTAATATATACCAGGGTATATACGAAGGCCCTTGTTGTATTGTATCATACCATTGGTACCAGTCAAGGATCGTGTTGGAGTATTACTACTATTAATAGTTATTTTAGTATTCCATCGGTCCTTATGTTTAGGGACATGGTGCCTGTTTTTTTCAACTTTTTTTTTTTTTTCATGTTTCGGTCGCGCTTACTTTGAGGCGCTTTAATTTTGCGCAGAAATGCAAACGTTTCTCGGCACTCGTTTTGTCGATGACGAAGGGCGGTGTTAAATTGAAGTTGAACAAGATTTTCGGGAAGCTCTCGACCACATGTTTCCAACAAAGGCCCTGTTCGGCATCAGAAAACTTCTCGTTGTCGAAGGCAAAGCGCTTTACAGTAAGCACTCGAAGACCCCGCTTCTATCGCGATGTTTACGTTCATGTTCTTAATCTTGCTCTGTGTATCCTTATCCTCGTCACCGCTTTCACTCGCCGCAGGAGCACGGCATCGACCCGGACGCCATGCTACCGATCGACAACACGTGCTCGGTGCGACCTTCCCTCCCACGAGCCGGCGACACGACGAAGATGAACGTCTTGGAGCGGTAAGCGGACAACGAACGGCAGACCAACCCGCTGCTGCCGCTCTGTTTTACCGTGTGTGTTTATGTGTATGGCTATGTCTGCTATGTGAACAGTGAAAGACTTCCTGGCACTTGAAGTAGTAGGCGACAGATGTTAAGAATCTCTTATTTTTGGGCCAAACTGGGGTTTATTTCATTTGGGTGTAAGACTGGGTGTGTTCCACACTATTTTCAGTACAAAGAGGCCGCATTCTTATTTTCCCCACAAAATTTCAGTCCTCAAGTTCTTAATTGTCAGATTCTTAACACCTGTCGCGTACTGTACTACTGTAGTTTGCAATACTATTGATAATACGGGGGAACACAAACAGTTATCAGGACCAAACATGCTTACGTGCGCATGGTAAAAGTACTGAAATATCTACTGTAGGTTTTTGTGTACGTGATGGGATCCTGATTACTATGCCCCCCATATTAGAAGCTATGATTCCTTGGCACCCAAGCCCTCCGTCTTCTCCCCTCCGCACGCCGCTGTGCTTCGCTGGTATTCTATATGCCCCCGACCGCCGTCGATCGTTTTTTTTTCGCTTGCTGTCGACCTACTTTTCGGTTTCAGGTTCAAGTACGAGGCTTCGTTTGTGTACGACCTGATGGAGTGGGTGCACCCGGGAACGATCCACAAGTACGCCTCCGCGGACCAGAACAAGAACGGGGAATCGTCGCAGGCCGTCACCACCACTACCGTAGCCAACGTTGGATCGGGAGGGGCTTCCTCGTCCCTCAAGGCGGGGCCACGAACGCCTTTCGGCGGGGACGACGGGTAACCTCCCCTTTCAGCTTTTATTCTAAGAAAAGGAGATGGTATGTTTACCCGAGTTCAGGCAGCTAATATAGGCTTTACGCGTTTTGATCGACCGTTTGGTTTTTGGGAGGCAAATGCGGCCTTTTGGGTGACGTACGTGTTCGAACGGTCGTCGTTTTACATTTTGGGGCCAACTCGAGATTTTACGGCTGCTGTGGGAAAATGTTGCATCCTCCCACACTAATTCCAAGTAATTTTTCCACCAAAAACGTGGATGTTGGTTCTGAAAGCGTTGGTTGACGCACGGTTATGCCGTTTATATTTTGGAGCGGTCATGCTCCTCCGGAGTGTCGTAGGAGTCGCGTCGATGCGGATTGCATAAGTTTCCTAGACGGCACCAGCTCGTTGTGTTGTCGATAGCGAGGACGCTGACAATCTGCTGAGACTGACAATCTGCTGAGACTTTTGAGAGCTACGTACGTAGTAGCGCGGCTACGGTCGTTTGTGCTTTTTGAGCTTGTCTCCGCCCCGGGTGGCAGAACTCGTGGATTCAAGGCGTCTGTGATGCCGGTTATGCGTTCGCAAGCCCCCAAGGCATGCCAAGAACATCTCGACACGGTGGGCATCTGTAGCAAGCTTGTTTAGGCATCTTAAGCCGGGTCGGTGGGCAACACTTTAAGCAAGATTATTTTCGGCGTGTCAATAATACTTGCGGTTGCGGTGGGTGGTGGGGTCTGGCATTAGCTGCAGCAGCAACCGCATGGCCTTTGCATGGCGTGTTCGGTAGTCTCGCGCGGCGCCTTTGGCTGGGACGCTTTCAATTTGCATGGGATTACTTTGCACTCTGCCGAGAACACGCGGCGCCAGCGGCTGGCTCCTCGCTACCAATCGAACGTGGTTTTCCAGAGTGCCCCGGCGTTTTTTTCTACCTAAAGGGCGTGGGGTGGCCAGCGGCGATGATGATGGTTGTGCTTAACGTTCGTATGGGGCCCGCCATCGTGATGATGGTATACGGTGATGGTTTGCTTTGTTGTCGTACGCATCCCGCCATGAGGATGATGCTGCTTGCTGAAGGTACGTGTTGGGTCTTTGGCAGCTGTTGGATTGATGCTGTAGCCGGGATGGGATGGTTTGCTAGACCGGCAAAGGCGTTTTTTTCTTTTTTCTTTTTTTTACTTGTTCTCGAATCGCGTATATTCGTTTGTGGATTTTTTTGTTCCGTGTCCCTTTCTTTTGTGTTGTATTAGTAGTTCCTATTTTGTTTTCGTGTCCCTATATAGATTCTGCATGGGAGTCGCGACAGCGTGTGGTCTTCCGAGGCGTGAGGGCACGTTATACGTTACGCTTTAGGGAGTTCGCAAGGGGGGAGGGGGGTGGAGAGGGGCGGTGTTCTCGTGTTATACATATAGCCGTAGTTGTATGACCATATACCCTATAAGCATACCTAGGATGCCGGAATTGAGCACGTCGGCTTTTCACTGACCAGGCAGACATTGCTTGTGCCAAGCGCGAAGCGCCGTGAGGTGTGGGGCGAGTCGCATGAAGGGTGAGCTGCATCCTGTTTTACTAAGAATCACTTGTGGGGCGAACTTTCTTGCCTTGGGTGGCAGCATCGAATTGATTGATATGTTATCTGGTGTGGCCTCTTCCAGAGACAGCAGTGGAAGGAGGGGGGGGGGAGGAAGCCTGGCCCCCGTTCGTGCGTATTCTCGGTCTGTCTTTTGCAATAGTAATAGGAGCAGCAACGGCAGCGATTGATGGCAGGTAATGCAGGCGTGACGGTAGTACGAATGGTTTGTTGACCAGGTCAAATTCGCGGGTTGCGAGAACAGAGTCAAAACGTCATCCTCGGCAGCGATTGATGGCAGGTAATGCAGGCGTGACGGTAGTACGAATGGTTTGTTGACCAGGGCAAATTCGCGGGTTGCGAGAACAGAGTCGAAACGCCATCCTCCGTTTTTCTTGGGAGACTCGGACTAATATAATATAGCATGAGAAGGAGAAATTTAGAGGATAGACCGTCATTTTTTGTTTTCATAGCCTGTTTGGATGTGCGTGTGTTTTTGTTTTGTCCATGTTGGCGTGGGAGTATCTTCTAGCGCGTAGGAGTAGAGTGGAAACTCGAGCTGCGTTCAGGCTTCCGGCCACTTTATACACTACCGTCGTACGCGGTACAAATATTATACCTGTTTTGATTTCGGTATCATTCCACTTGTGGAAAAAATGCCGGACGCCGTAACAGGAACAATAATGAAGAAAAAATGAAGAAAAAAAAGGCGGTGCGATTTTTACACGCCAGCCAATACATGTCTTAGGTTTTTTTCTACCCATGGATACATTTTCATCATCTTGCTTGATTTCATTTTCCAGCTTCCAATTTTTCTGTGACTTTTTGCTGTGGCGGGCAAAGTTAACTTGCAAGGGTGCCGGCACCATCGCGCACAACGCACACCATGCCGCCACATACATACCTGGTATGATTTTTTACATATCATCCTTCCGAATCGTTTGGGCGAATCTATATACCTTCGAATACTCATGCATACCTTGTCGTACTACTGCCGCTTGCTGCTGCTACTACTTTTTCGTACCTGGTATTTTTTTTGTTTCCCTTTTATTATCTTCGTCCTTCTTTTCTCTCTCCTCCCTCGTACTCGTAGTCGTGACTCAGATCTGGGGTCACAAAGTAGGCTCCTCTCCCTCCCCCCCCCACTACGGTTCGTGCCTTGCATTTTTATCGAGAATATTTCAGCCATTTCTTCCCTCTTCGACTTGCATCGTATTGTGCCTACCCACGCTACTGTTATAGGCGCTCTCAGCAGTTGATTCCGTTGTTTTATACCTGGTATTTATTGTTGCAACTAAACTCAAAAGTTCGACCCACGTGATACTCGAACCCCGGAAACATTATCATAGAAGCGTCCGAGGGTACCACTATTAATAGACCATCGGGGCGACTGTATCCCAAAATTAAGTGCGGATTACACCCATACATACTGACTGTAGTTCATTCTGCCGAATATTTTTGGGGAATCTATGGACACGTCGTACTGCTGCTATTATATCAATACTTGATGCTGTTGTGCCCCAACAGTAAGTAAGTGCGTGTTGCCCCGCAGTTCAGGATATTTACCACGAGTACTCAGGGCGTATGATAAACGCAACAACACCGACCACCTCCCCCATCGTTGAATGGGTACTTAACGAGTCTGCGAATACACCCCCACGCACGCACGCCTATTCCGAGGCGCGGTAGGCGGCGCGGGGGGGGGGATCATTTTGTCATGCATGGCCGCAGTCGTATGACCATAGGCTCACGCGCGGCAGGGGGGTTCATCTCGTATTATTATGAATGCACCATGCTTACTTAGGGTTGGTTGTCACTTGTGTCCGAACGCTAACAACCCTAAAAGCATCGATTATGCACTGCCACCTCGATCGCCTACATAGTCGCACACTACTACTCACTACCTGAGCACCGCTGGGTCGGTCTGTTGTTGTTGTCTTCGTGTGTTTCCTGGCGCGACTCGACGATACCTTACCGGTTGATGGCTTGTTGTTTGCTAGTTGTCCAGTGTTGCTGTTGAAAGTGGCACTACTGTAGAGTAGCCGCTGCTGTTTCGTGCTGCCTTCGTAGGCTGCAACGGTCTTGAACTGTCTGCTGCTAGTTTTTGCTGTTGTAGTAGCTTGGTACCAGATAACTCAGTCACAGAAAACATGCCTTGGAGTCTTGGGGTCGTTTGACAGAAAACGGTATCCCCCTTTTTGGTTTGATGGGCCTTGAAGCTGACTTTCCACCGACTGGCGCAAAACCTACCGGCATACTGTGCTGTACCTGTTGGTTATTTAGCATAGTCCACTACTGGCCTACGCAGTCGCGTGACTACAATAATTAGGGCAGTGGACTATGCCATGAACACAGCAGTAGTACCTGTTAATAATAAACTAAGAAACCTGTTGTGGCATGGCGGCATTGGCGGGTGGCAGACACGTTTTTGTTGGACACGTTTGAATCTTTACGGGGGACCATAGTAAATAGTAAATAGGACCAAATATGGTTATTAATAGTAAAAAAAAGGTAAATATATACCGGTACGTAGGTTTTTTATGTTTGTTTGCGTTTATCGTACGTAGGTCCCCTATTTAGTACTTTACTGTAGTAGGTAGTATTTACTAGTATTTACTCAGGGTCCCGCGTAATAGAAGACCCTCCAGTAAAAAAATCCGGCAAGAGAAGAGCCTGACGTGCTGAAACGCCAGAAAACTCGCGTTTTCCGGTGCTTGCCGGTATGGCGAAGATAACCCGAGTCGTCCAGGGCGAGTCAACATATCGCATACAAGCATCGTCACTGCGCATGCTACCTTAAGGTATAGAGGTGCACCATGATAATATGATAATAAGGTTTAGCCTTCTGAGGGTGGTGACTTATGGCCACTTGAACAGCTATATACTTCACCCGAAAACATGCTTTGGAACAAAATCAACGTGCTGCCCGGTCAATCATCCCGCGGCCTAAGTATGCAATAAAACGATTAGAAACAACACAAGAATAATGAAAGTCAACCGATTTTCGGTTAATAAGGAGCCCGATCGTCCAGAAAACGTTTTAGGCAAAACGTGCCACCTCCATCGTAGCACGAGTGACTTGCTTGCATCATCATCATCATCATCACGCTTACGTACAGCGCACAGCACCACTACAGTTACTGTATGTACTGTAGTACTGTAGTACAAGCACCAATACACGTTTTTGTGCGTCACGCCTATTCGTTGTTTGTTCACCTCACTCACCCCGAGGTCGCCGCGAAGGTTGGCATATATAGATAGATAGGCGTTTCACCACATTTAAGTGGTGGGGGGTTGCCAGGGTGCTGTCGCAACATCGATGCCAGCACCGCGTGCGGCAGCTTGCTGCTTGTCCCTCTGTGTGCTGTTATTCTTGTTGCTGCAGACGCACCGGCGAATCAGCTGACGACATGTACTATAATAGGTACGATGTACGATATATGCATACAGTTTCATCCCTGCCGAGCCCGACGCCCATTGGTCGAGGGGGCACCCCAGTCCGCCCTCCGCCAATAAGGGACCGCGACGCGGGAGGCGGTAGTTGCCCCTCGGGGAAACCCCGCAGCCCAACCGCGCCCGGGGACGATAGGGCCCTATTCCCGGTTCGGAAATTCCTCCGTATCTCTACATCTCCGACCACCCGGAGACGAAAACAATGACCCCCCGGCTCAAAACCGCTTGGAAACCTCAGCCCCACCGGCCGATCGCTGATTGGCTGGGGTTAGAAATCACGCCAGCGACGCCCGGGGACGATAGGGCCCCATCTATCTCCGGATCAGGAACCCCTCCGTGCATCTACAACTCCGAAATGCCGGGGACGAACCTGCCGGGTCGACACCGCCCCGCACGGTGTAGAAACCCCAGCCCCACCGGCCGATCGCTGATTGGCTGGGACTCGAAATTAAAGCCAGCGCCACCCAGGGACGCTACGCCCCCATCCTCAGTTCAGAAATTCCTCGATACATCTGCAAATCCAACAGCGCGGGGACGAAAACGGAGGTGCCCCGCTTCGATACCGCCGCGCATGATGTGGAAACCCCAGCCACACCGGCCGAATACTGAGGGTGTCCATTTTTCGCTTCGTTTCGTTTCGTTAAAATCCACACCCAGGGACGGTAGGGTATCACCCCCTGATCGGAATTTCCGCCATTCATCCACGCATCCCACAGCCCGGGGTCGATAGGGCCTCGTCCCCAGTTCAGAAATGACTCCGTATCTCTACAACTCTGACCACCCGAGCACGAAAAAAATGACCACCCGGGTCAAAAACGCCCGGCACGGTGTGGAAACCCCAGCCCCATCGGTAGATCGCTGATTGAATGGGGCTCGAGACTCAAGCCAGTGCCACCCGGGGACGATAGGGTCCCATCCCCGGATCGGAAATCCCTCCGTACATCTACAACTGCAACAACCCGAACACGAAAATCAATTTCCCCCGGTCGACACCGCCCCACACGTCGTGTAAACCCCAACCCCACCGGTCGAGCGCTGGTTGGCTGGGGCTCGAAAACATAGCGAACGCAACTTCCAATAGCCCCGAGACGAAAACCGAGACCCCGCTAGTTCGATACCACCGCTCACGGTCTGGAAACCCCATCCCCACGGGCGCTGCCGCTGATTGACTGTGGCTCGAAAGTAGAGTTAGCGCCATCCGGGAACGATACTGCCCCATCCCCGGATCGGAAGTCCCTCCATACAGCTACAACTCCAAAAACCCGGGGACGAAAACCGATTTTCTTCGGGTGGATACCGCCCCGCACAGTGTGGAAAATCCAACCCCACTGGCTTTATCACTTATTGGTTGGGGTGGCTTTCAGGGTCCACCGCACGCGGGGAGGATAAGGTCCCATCCCCGGATAACAAATAATTCCATACATTTTTATCTACAACTTTGACAAATCGGGGACGAAAACATGACCACCCGGATCGATACCACCCCGCACGGTGTGGAAACCCTAACCCCACTGGCTCTATCACCGATTGGCTGAGGTTCGGGGAGCTAGCGCCACCCGAGGAGAATTAATTGCCATGCCTGCCTCATAAGCACTTCCATACCTATCGCCCGGGTCGACAACGCCCCGCACGGTGGGGAAACCCCAACCCCACTGGATATATCACACGGTGGGGAAACCTCAACCCCACTGGATATATCACTGTTTGGCTGAGGTTCGGGGAGCCAGCGTCACTAAGAGATGACCATTTTCCCTCCCCGCATCATAAACACCTTGATACATTCACAACTCCAATGCACCGAGGACGGAAAAAATGACTCCCCGGGTCGACACCACCTCGCACGGTGTGGAAACCCCAACCCCGCCGGTCGATCGCTGATTGACTGGGGCTCAAAATTAAACCAGCGCCACCCGAGGACCATAAGGTCCCATCCCCGGATCGGAAACCCCTCCGTACATATATAAATCCACCAACACGGGGACAAAACTCGAGTTCCCTCCGGGTCGACACCCCTCCCACGGTGTGGAAGCTCCAACCTCATTGGCTCCATCACTGACTGGTTGGTGTACCCTTGAGGGTATGCTGTATATGCGGGGAGGATAATGTCATATCGCCAGATGATGAATCCTTCCATACAATACTCCTCCGGCCTAACAACCCGCGTACATAATATGGGATCCCTAGGGTCTCTACCGCCCGGCATGGTAAGCAAACCCCAACCCCACTGGCTCCATCACGGAGTGGCTGAGGTTCGTGGAGCCAGCACCACCCAGGGAGGGTAAAGTGCCATCCGCGGACCACGAATCCGTCCATAGGGTTACAACTCCGACAACGCGGGGGATGAATACGGTGATCCCCCGAGTCGATACAACCTTGCACGGTGTGGAAACCCAAACCCCACTGTCTCATAGCTGATTTAATTTGTGGGCTGAAGTGCGTGAAGCCGGCGTTCCTCACCAATGGGAGCGAGAAGGTTCAGCAATTTCGTCTCACCGGCCGATCTAATAGACCTTTTGTTTGTGGAGTGGTTAAACAATCCACCATCTACGTACAGCCTTCGCTTGGCACAGCCCTATAACAAAAAGTAAAGTGCGCGAAGAGCGCCGAGTATGGTGTTTGTACACATAACATATATATATAGGGGTAGCTGTTTTTCACGACCCTCAGAGTTTTCGCGTTGCTGTACCTAGAGCCAATCGGCGGTAGACCCAGAGAAACTGCCAGCGTATGTGGGCTCGAGGTGGCGGTTGCGTGCTTGGCTGCTTGGTTGGTGTGTTTCTCTACTGCACGCACCCACAAATAACAATAATTGAGCGAGTGAGCGAGTGAGCGAGTGTACTGTAACCAAGTCAGCTTTCTTGCGGTAGACACAGGCGGTGGGTTTGGTTTTGAATGGCAAGGGGCGTGGGGAAGCCGAAAGCCAAAATGACAGGCGCACAGTACGACCCCCTAGCAAGCGCACGGCCAACCCACGTGCCAGGTCTGCGAGGAGCGCCAATCATACATGGAGGACGAATATAGAAGCTCAATGTATTCGGTTGGCCCGTTCACCCGCGATGTCCCGAAGTGAGACCCGTTGGCAGGAGAGATGACTGCCTTTCTAGTCTCGCAGTGAGAGAGGGACAGCGTCGCCTTGTCGAAGAACATCACACTTTATAGAATGATGCTGTCGCTCTATGCTACCTGCGACTTGACCACGCTGCTAAATCGGGCGCCTACAAACGGCAGCGATGCATTGGGGAACTTTGGCCTGGTGCACGCTCAAATATGCTCAAGGCGCGAGCACCAACCCTCCGTGTGCGCACTACTACTGTAGTAATAGGGCACCGATTCGTGGCCGTCTTCCGAGTCCCAGGCGGATTATCTCATGCCCGACCACACTACGCACAAGCTTCTTAAGCTGATCCCGCACCGGCAACAGCATAATCCCGCTGCCGTTTCCTGCGGCTACTTTCTCGTCTCGTTATTGACTGTCTGCTCTTCCTAACGCCCTCAACCTGCCGGTCCGTGCTGGCCGGGGTACGCTGCGCCACCCCCCTTGCACCTTCCTCCCTCCCAGCGGGGTTCGCCCTTTCAGCTTTCGCTCTCCCCTCTGGCCAGCGGGTAGAGGCTGTGTGCCGCTCGGCCGAAGTGTTTACTCTCGATCCTCGATCCGTGCTGGCTCCCTGTAGTGCCGGCGTTTAGCTCTATTGATAGCTGCTTGCGGGGGGCTAATTGCTTCACCGCCGGGGAGCTTGTCTTCCCTTGCGCCTAGTTCACCCCCTCTCGCGTACCACTTTATATTATAATTAGACATGGTAGTTTCAGCAGGTGTTACAGTAGCGGTGCCGGTCCGGTCTGTGTCAGGGTAGTGCCCGGAGGTTCCGGTGGCGTAGCATCCGTGTACCTGGAGGTCTGACGCTTTCTCATGGCTCACGCACGCAGCTCTTCCCTACTAGAGCTGCCCTTCTCCAGATTGTTCCATCTCGAGCTCTGGAGCCAACCGCTCCGTCGGCACCTGTACTCCAAGCGGTTTGAAGCCTGCAAATGCTATACTATGGGGAGCTTATCATCCTCGGCGTCATTGCTCAGCAGGTACTCTGGTGCGCGCGGTCCGATATAGATCCGCTGATTTGGAGACCGAACAATTACATCCAGCGGTCGTATCCCAAACTTAAGGAACAACGTACGGTAACTGGTGACTACCGCTTCCTATTCACTTCAGTGGGGGGAATCGAGACACGCCCCGGGCAGACACAGAGCATTGCTGAACAGGGGAAACGCGAGGAATGAACACGTTGACGTTCTTCCATGGGCACGCACCGTCAACGCAAACGTAGTGTGGACACCAGTCGTCTAAAAACTGGCCAGATGCAGCCGGGGGGTTCCCTCGTCATTGAGATCGGCGAACTGCAGGACACCCCTCACAGCCAACCACTTCCCGCCAGGCCGGGGCATCGGCAGCCCTCAAACCAGCTCCAGCACACGCGGAGATCGGCTTTCCACCGGCCACCGGCACGGCTACGCTGCCTACCTAACGGAGTCCAATTGCAGAGCCCGACACATGAAACGGGACGAGTTGAATGCAGCATTTAAAATGATCCGGGTCTTTGCGACCGGGCCACAGATGAGACGGGGGGTCCCACTCGACACATACTTGCACACATGGGGTCTCTAGCACGAGTGGGGCCACAATAGTCTGGGGGTGGGGCCATCCCGGGCACCACTTGACGCCGATGTTGTATATTTGCTGCAGCAACGCGTCGCAACCGGGAAGAAAATGCATCCGCACTTGGCTGGTGCACACGCACGCTTGAGTGTTCTAGAGCTAAACCTATAGAAATATCCGTAACCACGGGGAATGGCGTGACCTCAGCGAAAACGTATTCATGCGCCGGTTGGATCGAGAACGGCGACTCCATATCGAACGAGGGGAGTCCGCTGGGTTCGACTCAATGTTTAGGACATTTTCCTGCCTTGGCTTGCGAGGCATGACGAATCACGCCTTAGACTGGTGCTACGGTAGGGGGGTCGTTTTTAAGTCCATTATTTTCAGTGGATGAGAGCCACTCGGCCGAGTGACCACTATAATTTCATGGTGGTTTTTTAAGACGTTTTCGATATATGAACCACCATGATATGCTTGCTACTCGGCGACAACAGATTATTCCTGCGTCCAGTTTGAGTGAGGTACAGACCCACTGGCTCGAGTGGAGTGAACATGGTAATGAAAATCAGGCCACCCCCCCTACCGTAGCACCAGTCCCTAGGAAGGCACACGCCTCACCGCCAATAAGAAACGCCGAACTTGCCCCTGAACGCGATTAAGCTGGAGTATACCCTTCCGACCCTGCTGCACTCACCGAACTGTTGCATGATGAGGCGACGAAGGTTCAAGTTTGTCATCAGCGACGGCATGGTCTTTCGGCTTTCCCCGCGGTTATTGGAGTACACCAGGTAAAACAACGCAATGTCGAGGGATGCCCGCCAATTACTGTAGTTTTGACGGAGGCCAAGCGCGACCGTGCGTCATCAACGTGTTGCGACGCTAGAGGGATCCACGTCTCAGCACGCACAGCCCTGGTGGAGTCACGCTCGGCCGACAACGAGACTATGTGAGCCACGCGGTGACCTAATGCCCGCACGAACACCACACCACCGCGAGCGTGACGTCGACCGTAAACCTTTGAGGTAGATAATGGAATGGCGCCCTCGTGACGCCCTTACGATGAGTACACCTACCGGGTGTTGTTGGGCATTCTCAGCCCCCGCACAGGTAGATAATGGAATGGCGCCCTCGTGACGCCCTTACGATGAGTACACCTACCGGGTGTTGTTGGGCATTCTCAGCCCCCGCACAGCTCTCTGTCGGGCGTCGGAAACTACGGTCGACGTTTCGCACAGTCTTAACGGACCATACCAGCTACACACTAACACCGGGCTTGAGGAAATTGGCAGCGGGATACAAGGGTTTTGTCGACAATGTTGACGCGTTCCCACCGTGCTGGGGAGAAAGTGCTCGCCGGTCCGCGTCGCCACGGCGTGGAGGTGACTCATTACTCCAGAGGTACTGCGACAGTGGCGACTGTAGCTATAGGAGGTCGACCATGAGGCGCGGCAGTATAACATCGCTGTGCCCGCGGGAGTCGAGTGCGTGGGGTGGAGCGCTTGGTATCACCGACGGTTTCAACGCGTTCAACGCGGCCAGCAGAACGGCTGTCTTTGCTGAGGTGGACGCCTGCAAGCTGGTGCTCACACGGCATATTTGAGGCAAGTGCCATGGCGAAAAGCCAGCTGACTATGTTTTCTTTCGGATAGAATCGCTGGCGCGCGAGATTGACGGAAATATCACCGCTTTCAATGCCGCCATATGTGTAGCTCTACCCTCGAAAATGCACTTCCTGACCGTGGAAGATACTTCGCGCCTGACAAGTATCAACGTTCGATTCGTGAAAGAAGAGGGGGTGCCGGTGACGGACCTCCCGAATCGATACTGAAGAAATCAAGGTAGGACGCGTGGTGGGAGCCTCATGTTTTCAAGGCGGGCCAGAGGCGCAAGCGACGGCTCTCATTGCTACCTAATCCCTCCGGCAGACAGCCGGTCACCTCGAGCAGGTCATGTAAACTGTTGTGTCCCTCGATCCCTGTAAGCGGACCGACAACCGGGCGCTGTGGGCGAACGGACACGCCGTCGAATACTCAAGAGCGGTGAATGCACACCTGTTATTCTCGGAGGCGTGCGGCCCCATCAGCAGGAACAGGATCGTCGGCTGGGGCAGACTGGCTCACGTTTCCGTCGCCGTAGTCAAAGAGCACGTCCGCCGTTATGGGAAACAGGTTTTGGAACCTACTGCACGTACTGGTCGATCTCGTCGGGCCTTTGGGAGACCGAGTGAAGAGGAAGCTACCCAAATCGGGAATTGCACACCAGCTCGAAAGGACCCTGTAGGTGATCGACAGCGCTTTGAGGCCCCCAGGGGAAGATACGACTGGCATCATCCCTCCGTCTTAGCTGGATTCGAGCGTTGATAGTGGAGATGACGCCACCTCAAGGTGTCGGAGGATTGATATGCCCGTGGAGCATGATAAATAGGCCGTAAATCGACGCAACGTCCAACAACAGCTGGGCGAGATGGTTATCCATGTCCGCCAACCCGCGTACACTGCCGGGCCGGACCAGCTCCAGTCTCTGTTCCCGATTATTCGGCCCCTGCTGGCATCCTCCACCTCCTACATCACGCCTTCACGTGGATATCACTTCGTGTATGTCCTTTGGGTTCGAAGCAGCGGTTCCCCGATCCTTGCTGGCTGCTACCTCGCCGACACGCGACACGCTGCTTTCATTCTTAGGCTGACATACACCTTGCCCATGACAACTGCCGCCAGTTCACCTCGACTGTTAGGCTGGCATACACCTTTTCCATAACATGGCTGTCAAACCACCTCGTTCGCCGGCGTCGCGGAGTAATAACTAGATGCTTTGGTGGTTTTCCTCTTGCCCGTGGCTCCGCATGCCTTAAGCGCTCCTACCCGGTACTCGAGGTTCTGAGTCGTTTTCCCGTGACACAATAAACAGAGCGTACCAGATCACAGGCGCATGCCCAGTCAAAACTCCTTGAGATTATGCACTCCAGCCCCCACAGCCACCACAGTGTCTGGACCGTTTCGTTTACCACCTTGGCGATGAAACATACGCTTCTCGTGACGAACCCACGGCCTCCCCGTTGCCACCAGCCGACAGCGGACCTGGGGCCCCTTTCTCGAACGCGTAGGCACCGAATAGCGCACAAGCTTTATCAACAAATGGGATTATTACCAAGAACTCATCTGGAAGAACTCGCGTTTGACTTGAACGCCCCTGGTTGGACCATCTGGAAGAACTCGCGTTTGACTCAAACGCCCCTGGTTGGACTTCGTCCATCATCGCCCAGTTGAACGATGTCCTGGCGGATTTCTCCGACACGTTCTCGACGTCCTCACCTAACTTTGGCTCCTACCCCCTGACAATCGCTCAGGTTGGTTCTGCCAAAATGGCTCTCCAGTTACTTCACGGCCATACTACATTATTCTCCTGGCGAACAAACAAGTGGAGGCGGTGCCGGAAAATGTTCTAGCGGCAGGCGTAAATCAACACTCCGCATTGTCATGGGCAAGCCCCGTTGGTGTCGTACCAAAGAAACCCGGGGGAATTATAACCCTTTTCAACTACAAAAATCTATATCAAAGCAGTATTCTCGGTCAGCTCCACATCGCACACGTCGATGGGCCCCTCCACAGACTAGGAACCGGTCGAATAGATTTTCTCAGCGATCTCGTTTATTCGTTCCCATCGGATGGCGGTGTCCAAAGACACGACACCTCTTACAACGACTTGCACGCCCACGTGCCACCTCGAGTGGCTTGGTATGCCACAAGTGAGCAGCGCTGCTCCGCGTTGATTCGTGAAGGTTATGAACGGAACCATGAAAGGGCCTGACCGCGTCTCCCCCTACTTTGACCACGTCACCGTCTTCAACATCTACCCCTCCGATCGGGTGCTCAAAAAATTCGATCGTTTCCAGGAATCCGACGCAAGTCGACGAGGGAAGAAAGTGCTGAAAACTTCTCGCGATAAAAATGCAAGGCAAGAACCGTAGTGGGGGAGGAGGGAGACGAGCCTACTTTGTGACCCCGGGTTTGAGTTACNGCCGCCAGTTCACCTTGACTGTTAGGCTGGCATACACCTTTTCCATAACATGGCTGTCAAACCACCTCGTTCGCCGGCGTCGCGGAGTAATAACTGGATGCTTTTGTGGTTTTCCTCTTGCCCGTGGCTTCGCATGCCTTAAGCGCTCCTACCCGGTACTCGAGGTTCTGAGTCGCTTTCCCGTGACACAATAAACAGAGCGTACCAGATCACAGGCGCATGCCCAGTCAAAAACTCCTTGAGATGATGCACTCCAGCCCCCACAGCCACCACAGTGTCTGGACCGTTTCGTTTACCACCTTGGCGATGAAAAATACGCTTCTCGTGACGAACCCACGGCCTCCCCGTTGCCACCAGCCGACAGCGCACCCGGGGCGCACAAGCTTTACAACAAATGGGATTATTACCAAGAACTCATCTGGAAGAACTCGCGTTTGACTTGAACGCCCCTGGTTGGACCATCTGGAAAAACTCGCGTTTGACTCAAACGTCCCTGGTTGGACGTCGTCCATCATCGCCCAGTTGAACGATGGCCTGGCGGAGTTCTCCGACACGTTCTCGACGTCCTCACCTAACCTTGGCTCCTACCCCCTGACAATCGCTCAGGTTGGTTTTGCCAAAATGGCTCTCCAGTTACTTCGCGGCCATACTACATTATTCTCCTGGCCAACAAACAAGTGGAGGCGGTGCCGGATAATGTTCTAGCGGCAGGCGTAAATCAACACTCCGCATTGTCATGGGCAAGCCCCGTTGGTGTCGTACCAAAGAAACCCGGGGGGATTATAATCATTTTCAACTACAAAAATCTATATCAAAGCAGTATCCTCGGTCAGCTCCACATCGCACACGTCGATGGGCCCCTCCACAGACTAGGGACCAGTCGAATAGATTTTCTCAGCGATCTCGTTTATTCGTTCCCATCGGATGGCGGTGTCCAAAGACACGACACCTCTCACAACGATTTGCACGCCCACGTGCCACCTCGAGTGGCTTGGTATGCCACAAGTGAGCAGCGCTGCTCCGCGTTGATTCGTGAAGGTTATAAACGAAATAATGAAAGGGCCTGACCGCGTCTCCCCCTACTTTGACCACGTCACCGTCTTCAACGTCTAACCCTCCGATCGGGTGCTCAAAACATTCGATCGTTTCCAGGAATCCGACGCAAGTCGACGAGGGAAGAAAGTGCTGAAAACTTCTCGCGATAAAAATGCAAGGCAAGAACCGTAGCGGGGGAGGAGGGAGACGAGCCTACTTTGTGACCCCGGGTTTGAGTTACGACCAGGAAGGAGAGAGAAAGGAAGGGCGAAGATAATAAATGGGATGGACAAAAACAAAAAAGAGCGTGCATAAATCCAGCCTGAACCTATCTCCGTCAAAGGCGCTATCATCGGTGGCACGGATGCAGATTTTCTAGGTCAAACCATCTCTTCAGCGGGTGTCAAGCCGAGAGCCGGCTGGATGGAAGCTCTAAGGAAATGGCCCATGCCTGGGGAACTCAAATAGTGGTGCCTTCCTTTTGAACGGCCTGTGCTACACCAGGTGGTTTCTTCCGCATGACGAAGCCGATTCGGCCAATCAACTCTTCCCTTCCGAACGTTGTTAAACTCGGTTTTACACCCCCCATGGAGGACACTGTGTGGGAAATTCTCGCCGAGGTGTCGACGCATCCGGTCCTGGTATACCCTAACTGGGACGACGTCCTCGACAGCTACCGCCCGTCCCTCCTCCCCGGTGAGGCCAGTGTGGATGGTTGCAGAATCACCCTCGAACAAGAGCTAGATGGTCAGACCGTTCGCCCCATCCTGTTGGTCAGCCGCGCTAAAATCAAGTCTGGGTGTCACTGGACTCCGCTCGGTCTAGATGCGTCAGCATCGTCTGGACAACCAAGCACCTTCTCTGACAGTTGTGGGGCACCACTTTCCGCCCTGTTTCGGATCACGAGGCGGTCCAAAGCCTTGGCGAGACTGCGTAACACAACCCGCGCGTGACGCGGTCCCAATGATATCAGTACCGTGCAAACGTACACCTTAACGTTTCCTTAGATATTCCGAACGGGAACGCTGATTTATTCTCTCGCGTGCAACTACCTGCAACGGGGCGTGATCGTAGTGCCCGCAGCCTCTTGGCTCCGCGAGACGAATGACGCGTTTGTATAGTGTTATATGGCAACCTTCTCATTGGTGGCCCTTGCGACATGCGTGTTGGCTTGGGTTAGCTGGCGCCCTTCGTCTCGAACTCCGTCATACGTGGGTTCCCGCTCGCACGGGTCCTGAAGGAGGATTGACAATCTTGATGATCATTATGTAACAGTCGATTTTCCTAATTGAGAATTGCCTTTCCGATGAGAATGGAAATCGAAAATATTGGTTTTTGAATTGTAAGAGATGTACTTCCCTTACAATCATTTTTTTCACTGTAAACTATTGTCAGTTGTGACACCCGTCGACGACAAAAAAAAAAACGAAATCGGCATCGGCAGTCTCAAGATATCGAGGATCCCAGAAAAGCTGTATTTATAGGCGAGGTACCTCGCTCATCAATGCAAATTCTCTTGAATCCTTGATTTTCGAGCCTGTCAAGGCCGATTTCATTTTTTTTTCCCGTGGATCGATACCTACCATCGAGGAACATATTTTCTAGGTCAAAGTTTGATCGTGAGCGAAATACTAGGTCAAAGTTTGATCGTGAGCGAAATACAACTCTTACACAATAACAAAGTACTAAAATCGATTTTCATTCTCATCGGAAAGGCAATTCTCAATTAGGAAACTCGACTGTTATGTGAAGAATTTCTTGCCAATATCCTTCTTCACGTCGCCCCGAGAGGCTCCAGCCTGACTTTTCCTGCTTTCCCATATGCCGGCGATTCGCTCCTTGCTTCCGTGTTTGCAGTGTCCCGTGTACCCTCACCACCTGCAATCAGTGAGGCTGGCCTCAGCTAATGCCCCCCTCCGAATGGCGCCGCGCCGAACTCTAGTTCATCCGCGACCTGCGACCCCCTCGTTCTCAGCCATTGCCCGGCACAGCTTCGGCGATAACTATCGCTTCTGTCCTCCGTGTACCCACAGTCCAAGCCGGGTGTGCAGAAAATTTCGCGCCCTCTGATGTGCCGCATTCAGCCTCGCGTATTTCTGGAACGACCCGTGCTCATGGTTCGGTTGTGTTCGCGGCTCCGTCTCTTCTGTCCTCGCTTTTACTGGTGGTCTCGTCGCCGCCGGACACAATTTCGGCTCGCACGTGCCACGGCCAAGCCAACCGCCGCCAACAACCCCCACGCTGCCATGAATTGAATGTTTCGATCACTCGGACCCTACTCCATCGCCCGTCTCACGACTAGCCCCCGTCGCGCGGAAGCCGATACAATCATCGGATTACTCCACGTTCTGGTGCTTCCTCCTCGCGCTCCATCGGTCCTACTCCTACCGTGCCGATCTACAGTAGCATGCCATCGATGCGGCCTAACCTCCGCCCTTTGTAGCTAGATGGACTCCCTCCCGATGTACGATTGGAAGAAAGCACTCCAGCCGCCGTCCCCGAGATACCCACATCGACAGAGGTCGAGCGAGCGCAGAACTGCCACCGAAAGCAATCCACGTATGATTCGGGAAATCCGTGACTAAATACTCAACCCACATTCGGAGGAGTTTCCGAAATATGAAACACACCTCGGGACTACGAATCGTTCCTGCTCCGATGGCCCAATGGTCTAAATTGGCTTGGAACAACTAAGGGCGTATACAACGCGAGTCGCCTCGTATAGGTGCACTGTATGAGGCGAGCGAGTTTGTATCATGTATCTTCTGTGTAAGGCGAGTGGTCACCTTACACGGACGATTTTACACCATAAAGTAATAGCCCGGTACCAGCGTTACGCTGAACCGAGCAGCAACGACGAAGCATGCCATGCGATGCGCAAACAAAAAACTACCGCCGTTAGAGCCTATGCCCAGAGGAGGGAGTTTTTTCAAGCAAGCGTGCATCATACGAAGCGCTTTCGTAGGAAATTGGGACCTTTATGCACAATTAATCATGGTCTCGGTTTGCGCGTCGGCAGTGTCTGTTCATCTGCTGGGAAAAGCACCTACCTGCTGGGACGCGGTCGAACGAACTAACCTATAAACCTATCGGCGATACCATCTGATAGAAGCCTCCGCGAAGTGCAGCTACTTACCCTCTTCACGAAAACATGCTATGCCGGTCACGACGCACGACATTTATATATATATATATGCTGTATGTAGACTACGCAGAGTGCGTCTACACGACCGCCAGTGCGCAATTGAACGGGAGGGGAGAAGGCATGATGCTTTTCACATCAACTCATCGCCACGAATGCAGCCCATCATGGTCACAGAGCAGGCTCCACTGACTCCGGAATGAAATATTTACCTCAAGAAGAAAATGAAAACAGAAAATAATTAATACACATACATACCATATTAACTGAAAAAAATCGTTCACCTCAGACAACAAAAGCAAAGCACATGTACGTACGAGTGATATCTCGTAGAATAGCAAACGTTCAGTCAGCAACCGTCCACAAGGAAATCTCGTTGCAGAACCAATTCGTTTTTGATCATATTCTCGAGCTGACAACGACCGTTTCTCGCGGTTCGAGCTCCGCCAGAACTGTGGGCAGTACGTACGTACAAGTAGTGCTTTAAAAAAGCGTGACAAGGTACTGTAGATCTTGTTGGCCGCGGTAATTTTAAGATTTGGTTTTGAGCGCTTTTCAAAGATTTTTTAGAACCACCCGAGCCCCCTTCTCCCGCTTGGCGCCCTCATTTAACACCCCGACACGACCCCATCTGGACCTCAGCCCAACAATTTGTTTTTCCCCCATCCCATTTATTATCTTCGCCCTTCCTTTCTCTCTCCTCCCTAGTCGTAACTCAGATCCGGGGTCACAAAATAGGCTCCTCTCTCTCCTTCCCCACTACGGTTCTTGCCGTGCACTTTTATCGCGAGAAGGCTTCACATTATTCTTCCCTCGTCGACTCACATCGAATTGCTGAACCGGGATATATATATATATATTATATATATATATTTATAATTAGCCGCCGACAAGGGCCACGAAGCACCGTCATCCCACGCCGACGACCAAAACACTGAGGCAACATCGACTTAAAATACACCCCATACATATAAAGACCATTGCGACCAGACGTTAAGATAACCTCACTGTTGTAGGCCTGTAGAGCATAAATAGGCGAACCCAAGACGTCGTAGGCTTCTAGAGCACAGCGATGCTCTATACGCGGAGGCACTAGTCAACGTGCAGCATCCACCTTGTTCTCTGTTCTACTTGGCTCTGAAAGTACTGTACCTTTTCATGGTTGGGTCCGATGTAACTTCGTTCAACGTTATTCTCGTTTGATACCTAACTCGCGTGGTTGGGTATCGAGCTTACTTTTAGCTCCCACTGTTTCTCAAAAAGGGACCACAACGATCAGGCCACGATCCGTCGTCGGAGCTTCTCATTTAAGGGACCTCCTACACATTAGTACCACTGGCACCTGCCAATCGTACCCTACCGTGGCGAGCTTCAACGCCAGTCACTACACTACCACTGTAGCTTAACCACTACCAGCGTTAGCCCGCGCTGCCACTCGCCATGGGTGTGTCGACACTACACCCGAAAATAGCCGCCTGCTATCAATCCACCCCCTTTCTCCACTAGCTACTGCACATAATCACTACACCTGCTCTTTCCTCCAGGGGGCTCGTCGCACCGATCTACAATATCGACACCAATTGCTTTGCCTCGAGCGGCGTGGCGGCCTCTACTCGAAGTCCCCGAGAGGGAATAGGCGGTAGACGCCTTCTGCAGGCGTACCCATGACCTTTTCTCGCCACTGAGCAATAAGGTGGATGTAGCCCGAGTATACTTTCTGACAGCGGTAGGCACCCTCATCAGTTCTGTGCGACTTGCCGTTGAGCGACGAGGCTAGCATCACCTCGGAGGATGCGGCGGCAAGCCCGGCCACGATCGCCTTAGTCCCTGTGTCCTGTTTTCAACATTTGTTGGAAACATCGTCGGTGGGGGTGGGGGGGCGTTTGCGTTGGTGCGTCAAAAGCTTACCGTAGCTAACGAATACCCGGAACACGGTGCCGGTACTGTAGTGGAATATTGGCCAACCGGATCAAAGGACATTCGGCAACGCTTCAGTACATCGGCAAAACGCCGAAGTTGACGCAAAGTAGCTTGGCCGTACTTAAACTCTTTCCAATAGTTGCAGTTGCAGGTCGAATCTGAATGTACCGACGCTAGGCCAGTCGTTATAGGAGCAGTATCAGCAGTGGCCCATTTATTTTTATTTTGCCCCGGTTTGTGGGAATCACCTGACAGTTCACTGGGAACTGTGGTATCCCTGAATCGACCTTGCCGAACGATATCTCTCATTGTTTTAGATCGACTTTCCATCGCGTCATGCACCCCCGAAACGAGATACAAAATAGTTACGTAGTGCTAAGAAGATAACTACTACATCACATCACAATTTCACATCATAATTAGCTTCCATAATACTCGACTGAGATCCGAAAAATGGACCGCCCGTTGTAGGATGGCAATCGAAGTACGGAAAATAACGTTGAGTTCAAACAGGTGTGGAATCAGTTTTCAGCGCTTGGTTTTTCCAGAACGAGAAGGTCACCAATACTGAATAAGATAGTTTCGGAAATATCTGGTGGAGCGCCTTTCGAAGCCATAAAAGTTCGACTTTTATTGATAGCACGCTTGCCGTTGCCGATAAAACAAACGCTCAAAAATGATCACACATATCGCACTCTCTGGGCAAACTCGACGCTCCATACGGTATGTACCAACCGGGATCGTTGGGGTGGGAAATGTCAAACTAACCGTGATCTTGGAGGTGAAACTGTGAAGCCTGTTGTCGAGCGCGGCCGGGTAATCTCGTTGCACCTGCTCAAGCAACTCCGCACCACCTGCTTTTTGCTGCCACGGCGACGTCGCAACGTGAGGGAAAACGCGTGTCGTCAGGGGGGGGGGGGTACTCATGTCGTGCACGGCCGTAATCGTATGACCATAGACCCTCGCATCCCTGCAATGCCGGGACGGAACACGTTGGGTGGGGGGTGAACTGAATACGTTACATTTATCCTTGCGTTGTTGTCCATCCGACCGTGTACAGGCTGCATGACGAGCTTCAACGTCCATCACTGTGACAACAATCATTCCCCGAAATCAAAACAAGGCCAGGGAAAACAAAACCACAAAAGTATACACCATTCTAGCTTTAAGCATTCGACATGGATGGCTGTGTGATATAAATACGTGCGAGTGTGGAAGGGAGGTGAAATCGTTAATCGCTTATTCACTTTCTTTTTTCAGGAAACGATAAGATTGGGGTTCATTTGATGCGGGTGAACGACGCCTCCTCCGACGAGGGGATATGCGTCCGCTTGTCATGCACTCCTCTCCACGTCTGCATCGATCGGTACTACAACAGCAGACAGCAGGTTTCACGGCGACGGTCTCTTTTCATTGATCGCTTTAGGACGGCAGAACACCAGATACGCAGATACGAGGAAAACGACGCCACAAGGCCTCGAGACGCGTTGGATATGCCACGCTCATTTGTAAATCTTCCACGTGTGGAGCGCTTGATGGCATAGGTACGAGCACAAGTCCACCGAGCAAGTCACCAACTGCTTTTTTGCATTTTATGCATGAAATACCGCAGTACATAAGTATTTAAAAATCGCGAACGTTTTGAAGTCATCTTACCGACTCTTTGAAAGTGCCCGAAGTCCCGGCGACTAAATCGGTGTTGATGAAAACCTGGTGAACCCCGTATCCAAGCGCAATCCTTTGCTGTTCGATAATGTCTTTCACCTGGCACAGCATCACGGCAAAACAAACACCACATGTGCGTTGGCATACTGCTTTACTGCTTTACGGAATGGCAACCTGGTACGTTATGCACGGGCATCACTGTTTGGGCCAAAACGTTCATGACTGATAGCGCACACGGTGGCAGGGTACAACGAGTACCTACGAGTATATCATCCAGTAGTACCGGTACGTAGCATGGAATGGTGAATAAGGCGTCTCCCGAGCATGTAATTCACAGGGAGAGACATGCCTGTTTTCTCTACGTACCCCGGAGGTTGCTACACCATCGTATCGTACATCGGGTACACTCATCATATTTTATACATATAACATGCGTACAGCACGCACCCCCAAGCCTTCACCCAGGCCTCTCGTGCATCGAGTACACTGATAAATACACACTGTGTTACCTCTTCATAGCACTCGGTGAGGTTTCCTGTTGAAGTCTCCGTTCTCCATTGGACCGCCACAAACTCTCCGAACCCCCAATCCTGCGGAATCGGCCGGAAATCGTTTGGAACAGTTGCAACACGTGTCAACTTCAACCATTCACTTTACTGCTCCGACTGATCACGATTCTCAGAGTGGTAGTAAGCAGCACAGCACAGGAAAGACAAGGACATGCACAAGTACCGTTCGACTGACCCTCTTGATACATGGGTTGGAACGTTGGACGCAGTCGATGAGTTTTGCCCCAGGCTGGTTCCCGCAGGAGAAATACTATTTCACCTTCGCGGCATAGTTCGATGACTCCGTTGGCTAATTCTCTAACAATTATAGTTGCACTATGGTTAACAGCAGTAAATACATCACAACAACCGTATCAACAAGGGGAAGCCATCGGATTTGTTCTTGTGTCGCTTCTGGTTTGGACACTTGGGCACCGGGAATTGTACGCACAGTAGGCGTTGGTTTTAACATTATTCAGGATGGAGTTTCGCACGAAAACAAACAGCGGCAAACACAACTTGCATGTCGAGGGACGGCCCGCGAGGCTATTTACGCCCTCGCCGTTTGTCAACACTACGATAAAGGCTCTCCCAACGACGATGACGTCGAGCGCGAAGTGCATCGTTCTTGGTACGCGTTAGGCCGAACGGGGTGCGCATAGGTTTGTCCCTGTACGTTTGGCCTGCCGTATGTGGGCGTCTCTTTGTCCGCTCTTCCACCACACGGTTTACATTGTTATGCACACTCGTAGTGATTGCGAGCTGTAATGAGGTACAGAGTCGCCCTACGGTACGTGAGGGGGGCGCTTTAAGATCCTTCTATTTGCGCGGCTCAGGGTCGTTCGTGTGAGTGACTGCGTGGCTACCCTAAAAATAGCAAGTCTTAAGCTTGGGCTCTGGTTTACCTCTCGATGTTCACCGCGGCCAGTGAATTGTTTGCACCGTACGTATCGCACGCCAACAAAATGTAGTGCGAAGTCCGTTTCTGAATGCACGAGGCAATAGGGCCGCTCGCGCCAGTGGCTTATTCAAACCCAGCAGAGGTGAAGATAAGGGCATCATACCCCCCCCCCCCTACCGCTGGCCGGGTCTTACGCAAGCCAAAACAGCGAACGGTCCCGCTACCCGCTGTTCTGCTTTCGTGCCGAAGGAGGAGCGAAGGACAGATGTCTCTTTCAATGAGCACCTTTTCAAGCGTACTCAATCACTCACGCAGAGTCTCCGAAACGTACTGTAAGTACAGTAGATACGTAGATACGCATCGTGCGCAAGCCGCTTCAAGAGTTGGAACAATGTAAGCTATCTTTCGAAAAGAAAAACACAAGTCACCCCACATATTTAGCCATTGAAGCTACTGATAGACTCTGAATCTTGCGCAGCTACTTATAGGCTCAGAGGAATCGACGCCACATTTGGAACGACCAAATCTCAGATGGTTTTGCAACAATCCTGAGAAAGGTGAAATATGTCCCTGTTTATCTGGCCCGATTTTGCGAAGCGCCGACCTCGAGCAGTACATATAAATAGGTACTTTTGACACCTTCATGCCCATCAATTCCCTTGCAGTATGTCATTCTCGAGATCACATTCATGTAGGGAGGCTGCAAGAACGCTTCGAGTACAACCTTCGGCCACCACGTGTAAACCTCTGGAAAACATCCTCTGCTCACCGTAAGTTCCATGTGACGAGGCATTCACCCAGCTAAAATCAAACCCTACTACACGGTGTGCCATCTCTTAAAACAATACCAGGTACATTACCAACTCAAACTATAATAACCCAAGCCATCACTCCATGAAATTCCCTCCATACCTCATTAATGTACTACCATCATCATTTTAATTTACCACTTACTTGCTTACTTGTATTCGTATTCACGTACGGAACCGTTATGATACGTATAACGTTATTTTTCGGGCGGGGCAAAGTGGTGTTATTGCCCTGTCTAGCACGTGCTACTGTAGGTACAACAAAACGTTACAACATTACTAGGGGTGAGAGTTAGCTGGACTTCCCGCCCTGTTGTTAGTTGACTGGCGAGCGTAGCGAGCCCCCCCCCCCCCCCCCGCCAACCCCCCCCCCCTCCCCCCCGGCGGAGGCGGCCCCGCTGGAGGCGCCCTCGCTGGAGGCGCCCCCGGAGCCCCCGGAGGAAACAACTACGCTATTCGGCTTCATTTTACACTATTAATAAACAGATAGAAGCTGATAAATGGGCTAGCTTTATGTCTGGTTTGATCACGAAACAGGTTGTAAATGTTCAAGTTCGTCTCAGTTTATCAGACTTTATAGGGATGTACTACTACTAGAAATATGGACATGCCGTCCCCGTTTGGGGGTGTGTCACTACTCTTAACTGTTATTACTTTTGTCGTAACGGCAAATACTCGTGCGGCACGCAGTAGCACACCACCAGTAAAATAACACAAACAATAATAACATAGAAAACAGACTGGGACCTCTTCTACAACAGGAGCATAGATACAATATTATTAATCGCCGGCAATTCAGCGATTCACAAATGGTTCATGGTTGAGCCAGCGAATGCCATGTCATTCCCTCCGTGGTATTGGATGAGTCATCAACTAACACACAAAACGAACCTGCACTCTACGAGGTTTCATTTCGGAGCCTTATGGTCTTCACTTGGTAGACACGCAGCTCAGGGTGGGCATCGCTCAAACACACCCGAGCCAGAGGTGCTCATCATCCACTGGACACTGAACATACTAACGAAAGAGACATACGACGTAACTGTATTAGGAACTAGAGCACGTTGGGACAAAGCCCCGCCATGAGTTGCAGAAGACCTCTCTGTGTGCTCGCAGCGTTGCAGTACTACTTGTGAGACTCCGGGAAATACGTACCCCGTAGCAAACAAGCCTTCCTACAAGCAAGGAAATCCAAAGGCGAAAAATAGTTGGACAGTTGGCACCGCCGCAACTAACTATAATACCTAGCCAACTAATAACTAGCTGGCGACTATTAGTCAGCCAACTCACAGCCCTAAACATTACCCAACTCGTAAAACACTGCTACTGGTGTACCCGTATTGCGGTACGGATTCAACGACGGTAGTAGTAAGAAATAATATCGCCCGACCCGTACCCTTAACATTGGTTGTCCTGGACTGTTTCCCCTAGTTTGGACCTGACCCTCTACCGTCTACCTTCGTATTATTATTAGTGCGTTTGGAGCAGAGCTACGGGTCAGTGGGTCACTGTGCAGGGGGTAAACCTGCGCAAACAAAATTGTCGAGGAAAGATAGACCAATGTCTTGAACCGTGTGCTTACGTGTGCGCATTACACCCACTACTTAGCTCTTCTTGCTCTTGTATTCGTGTTGTTTGCATTAAACAATGAGCTTACCTTCAACCAGTCAACTTACTCCTTGTTATCAAACGATTGTTTGCACTATTCATATGAATACATACTTAACTATCCTCTTGCCCTTGGATTGGTGTTTGCATTGAACAATTTATTTACCTCTTGCTCTTGGATTAATGTGCGTACGACACCCACGAAGAAGGGATTCGGCCTCAGGTACTGCAGCGCCTCGCGTTCCACTCCACTTTTCCACATGGCCTCCATAACGATGACCTGCAGCAAGGGTATGGCGCCCAGCGCACGTATAATATGTATTTAGTTTTCATCCAAGTCAGGAGCCCTACAAACAATTACTGTACGGGCTATTATATCCCCCATCACATCTACTAATACTACTAATACTAATACGGGCGGCTAATACAAGCGGCTACTACAGGCGGCTAATACAGGCGGCTAACACAGGCGGCTAATACAGGCGGCTACGTAATACAGGTGGCTACTACAGGTGATTCGCACCAAATTGTCGGACTTACTACGGTATGAATAGTACCACGGTCTGATACGATGCAACGCGTACTGTGGTACTGTAGTATTAATAGTCATCTGAGGAGACACGGAGGCGAAGGAGGATTCGTGTTTCCCGAACCGGAACGAAAACAAATTACTTGTTGAGATGGTTTCATCGGGTTCCAGGAAAGTACTGTTGTTGTGAGACATGACTCCAAGAGATTCCATCTCTCGCACGCTACTCTACTCCGCTCGATAACCTATACCAAGCAGTGTATTACCCGCCCGTGGTGCGGTTGGCTGAGCCCTGTCACTGGTACGCTGCTTTACCGTGCAGTAGATAAATGACATTGGTTGGTTATTGGGGCTGAGCTGATTTCTGTCAATCGCTGGGCTTTGCTGGCCATCTTCAAAAATGCATTCGTAGTTGTTTCCATACTTCGTTTGTATAAGCTACCTGCATGGGCGATATAACCAAGAAGAGGCGAACTACAAGAATATGCAGACACCAGTTTCCCCGACATATCGCCCAACGCCGTCAATCGTCAAATGCAACACCTCCTACGAGTACGTAGGGCGTAGCGCAGTACCAGGTACCCTCGTAAGTGTCGTACATACTGTTTAACAGTTATGCTTCGTACGAAGTGTAGTAAGATGAATCGCTGCTATTTTGTGCTCGCCTGTGAGTTGGAATACTCCTCGAAGTACTTGACGACATCGTCCTCTGTCTTCATGCTACCGAGCAGAGAGAAATCGTGACTAGCAGACGTAACGGTAACGAATTTATCGGCTGGTATCCGGCCGTCCGCCGCCATCATCCGGAAGCGCTCCAAGTCCAGGATACGGTGGTACCTGCGCAAGGCATTGATTGGTTGGTGACGTTGGTGGGGTCATTGGTATCACGCTGTCTGATGGCATTGATTGTTTGATGACATTAATGGATCAAATTGATTGGTTGATGACATTAATGGATCAAATTGATTGGTTGATGACATTAATGGATCAAATTGATTGGTTGATGACATTTATGGATCACATTGATTGGTTGGTGGCATCGATTGAAGCTATTGGTTGATCTCATTGATTGACGGCATTTGTTGATGACATTGGATGGTGCCATTGGTTGATAACAGTATTTTATGTCAATAATTGATATTGTTGGTTGGTCGCATTAATGACCTTGCTCGATTGATGTCATTGATGGGTAACAGCACCAGGTGGTTGATACTGTAGTGTTGGTTGACGACGTTGGTTGCGGACATTGATTGGCTGATGACTTAATGACATTGGTTGATCGTGGTGGTTAATGTATTTGGTTGCGGACAGTAGCAATAGTTGATGTCATTACAGTAGTGCGTGGCATTTTGTTGATGTTAGGTAGTGGCATTGGTTTTTTACATGGTGGGCAGATGCCAATACTTGATGGGTTCGATCGACTGGTTGTGGCCAACAAGTGACTGTGTTACGAACATGTGTATGTGCGTAAGTGTGCGTTTTATTAACATGAAGTTGGCATGCAGCACACCCAACACACAGCAGTATTCGTGCATGGAGCATTCTTCATCCTAGAGAGATACAAGCTCCGGGACCACAACACATACATGTATGATAATGAGACAACATAGTGCAAATGCAGTGATAATTTTAGGAAATGGGATGCCATGCCAACATACTGGATGCGCCAAGCACAGCGTACACAACTCCAGCGAGTCAGATAGCCAGATACAATGTCTCGGATAAAAATGAAAAACAAACAAAACAACCGCGTACTAATCGTACTGTGAATTCCACGGCAACGCTTGGTAGGTCCAGCGGTATGCCTGTTGAGCGGGTCGTCCTGTATGCACTTGGAGTCGCACCAGGCTTATTCAGGCTGCCCTGACCCTGCAGCTGCCTTATATCAGGCCGTTGATGGTTGCACCGCGTAAGCTATGCCCATGTCAGGAATAAATTGTTATCCCTTTCTTCTTTTTTTGTCCTTGCGTTTACTTTTCAGCTTAACTTGAAGAATTATTTACCCTCACAGGGTTTCTGGACAAGCCGTGGTCGGAAATGCCGCCCCCCCCCCCCCCCCCCCCCCGTTACATTAATGCCTTCATCTTTATCGCGCATAGGATACAGCATTGTTGCCACTGATCGTCGAGTTTCATCGAATTTAGCTGTACCTGGTATGGAAATATCGGTCGTGCTGTGGGAATGACGCGTGCGTGTGATTGAACACTGTCGTGACCGCTTTTCCGTGCGGACAGGAAAGGAAACCTACCACTGGTGTGTGGGGAACGATGACTCACATGCAGAGCTCCATGGCATCCCAGTATATGCCGAACCCGTGACGGCTGTCTTCAAAGCCCACGATTCTGCCCATCGCATGCAACGAACAGAAAACATTCGGGACAACAACGTGAAATCAATGATTTCCATCCCAAATCTCGGGGAGAAAAAATGCACTACTGTGACCGTGGACGTGTTTGTTGGCGCACTGTTATGTTGCCAAGGGACTTCATGTCATGGATGCTAGACACTAACAACACAGACCAGGTGCCAGTTACCCACATCAGCACCAGGTATAGGGGCGTATCGTGGTGGTATGGACGGGCGAGGGAGCATGAATGCAGGTTCTTCACGGCCTCGGCGAGCGACTTCTTATGCTACCTGCGATGTTCTGAGACCAACTCTCCACCAAAACTTGTACATATCGGACAAAAACGGATTGGCGCTTCTTGGTCTAGACATTTGGAGGCATGTATGATACTGCTGTACATCGATTGCTGGTATGTATGATACTGCTGTCCATGATTCCTGGTATGTATGATACTGCTGTACATGATTCCTGGTGTGTATGACTGGTATGTAGTATGATCTAGCTCGTGTTGCCGCGTGTCGGCTGAATCGTCTGCATTATCTAGCACGTGTTTTATCGACAAGAGGTTCGCGCTCGGTCGGTATCGTGAGGTATGACCTACCATGCGCATTCAGTTTGAGCGACGTTAGGCCTGATGTTGTGTTCGCACAGTAAAAACAACGTTTCTCGAGTCTACCGCTGCGGCCCAGTGTTCTCTGTTGAGATCGACGCGACCATCAATCGTGGAAGAACATTGGTGTCCACTGGGAGAACGATACAGTAGTAGGATCGGCGGCACTCCGTACTTGTCTCCTGGCTCTAAGCCATTCGACAATGCCTTCAAAAAAAGGGTTTTGGTGTCAACTTGCGGAGGCCTATCTTTAGTCTCCATACAAAATGCGCGCCGGGGTGCGCTCAGCGTAAATATGTCGTCTGTTTGCTACAGTAAGAATTAATCGAACGTCAACAGAACATACCGGCAGGGAAATGTAGACAAGAGGAGACAAATATCGTCGAGTGTAGACAAATGTAAAGAAAAGTTGCATGCAACCGCAGGGGTGAAACGTCATATTTCCCTGAGGCTTCCGCCCAAAAGTATCTCGCCCAGCGACTAACTTTGGGAAACGAAAGTAAGCTACATATAGTTCGTAGTAGTGCCAAATATGCTCGGCATAATATCACGGTACCCAGTCCCATGCGGCCCCACTCAATGGGCGGCTACTATTGCAATATCGAATGGCATTGCAATCTACACATGTGCAGTACACAGCATATCCCAAACTATTGGGTGGTGACTGGTGCCACGGTAGGGGGGGTAGCCTGATTTCCACCACTACATTGACTCCACTCAAAACCGGACGCAGGCAGGAATATATATGTTGTTCTGTACCTCACTCAAAACCGGACGCAGGTAGGAATATATATGTTGTTCTCGCAGAGTAGCAAGCGTACCATGGTGGTGCATATCTCAACAACGTAAAGCGTTAAGACTAAACAAAAACGCGAAGACATATGGTGGTCACTAGGCGGAGTGGCTCTCATCCGCGGAAAATAATGGACTTAAAAGCGACCCCCCTACCATAGCACCAGTCTGGGGTGTCAAGTGCAATGTTGCAATGGCTGAGGATATCCCGGCGGTGAGATCGTGACAAAATTGGTGGGGTCAAAAGGGCAACCAACCCCTAACCCCTACGTGTAATACGGTTGCCCGCCTCCAACCCTCACCTTGAGTCTTTGACGGGGTACTCCACAAGCGTCCGGCCGAGGGCTTTGGCGATGAACAGCCCATCTGAAAAAAGGAATTTGTTGCCCCCGAGTTGTTCCCTGCCGGTTCAACCGTGAACGCAACACGTTCGCATGGAGCGATGGGTTTGTTCGCAATGGGCGTGGTCGAGCGGAAGGTGGCTATGCCAAGTGGAAGCAAGCTTAAGCGGTCCACGTATATCTATAAGTGACGCAACAATAACGACTGAAGTATTAGGCGCGTCGTTCGAAGTGGTGAGCTGTGGACTATATATACACAGCCTCCACAACTATTTTGTAATAAAATTCACACGCCCGTGAAACGTTATTCATATCGTACGCCGAACAGCCGAACACCGGTATTCGGATGAATCCAGCGACGGCCCAGGGGTGTATACTACGAGTATACATACACATCTATCTATCTCTCTACTATATATACATCTATGTACAGTATCTATCTACCTATTTATCTATCTATCTATCTATCTATCTATCTATCTATCTATCTATCTATCTATCTATCTATCTATCTATCTATCTACAGTATCTATCTATATACGTAAAAATACAGATGCTACGTTCGCACCCTTTACGTACGTGTACAGCCAAGGGATGATAATGAAAGGCAACTCTTGAGATATACGATCATATCTACCGACACCAAACTTGACAAAAATCGAGATAAACCATGTAGTTACTACACAGCCGCGAGCACACTGGAACCAAACAATTGCCGTGGTGCGTTGCTCCCACCTCCCGTTCACGAAAATGATGTACCCCTCCGGGTCTGGGGTGTCGGTAAGCTCCGGCCGCCCCCAGTGAGACAGGCACGCAGTCGAGTCCCACTCCGGTGTAATTGCGGCGTTGTCGTCATCTACATCCTGCTACAGTAAGGGCCAAGATTAGAAACGCCGAACAATACACAGAGCCCGAAATAGTCCCGTCTGTGCTAATATCATACGAAGTATTTGCAGTCCTGTTGTGTCAATACGTACCGGTACCCAGGTAATATTTGCATACCATTGTCAGTGCTAATATCAGGGTAACGGTGGGATAAATGAAGGAGTTCATGGGTTGAGCTACAGTATTCATACTTCGGTACGATGGTAAATAGTTTTTTGTTTTTTGTTTTGTTTTAGGAAGCGGTTTGTTTAAGGAGGCGGTATGATGATATTAATTGTGAGAACAGGTTGCGAAACGTGTCGGGAAACCTACTATTAATACAACAGGGCGGAACAAGGTGACAACTCCTGTTTGGCTACGCCGTGAGTACGCAGTAAGTCCTCGACCTTGACGCGGTGATTAAATCTTCCTAAGGTTTAAATGCCGGCAAGAAGTGCTGGCACAAGGCGAAGTCAGCAAGCCGAGGAAGGAGTGGGGGTTGGAACGTATTTCACACTTCGATTGAGGGCCACTATGTATGATACCCTGGTACGACTGTATTATAGCCAACCCTAGCCCTGACCCTAATGCGTTAACCAGTCGAGCAATGTTTAGGGGTAGTGCTCTTCGTCTCTATAGTACATATCAACCATAGCGTCGAACACGTGCTGAGCGTTACTGCGAGGAAGAGAGGGGAAACACGGTAAGCCGTGTGGGCGGTAAGGTAAGCACACGGTAAGCCGAAGCCGTAAGGATGGTACACACGTGATATTCCAGGGATAACCTGTTATATACTTCAAAGTCTATACGGGATATTCCCTTAAGGATAAGCATAATTGAGCCTACATCTATGTGGGCGTGAAGGAGGAAATATGATACAAATATGTCCATGCGGGTGGCGACCGCAACCAGAGCGGAGGCGATGCGTATGGATAGACGACGGAGGTCACGGAGCGTCCGGGACATCACGGAGCGTCCGGGACATGCGCACATACATGCGGTCATAAACAATACTTCGAACCACACGGCCAATAAAGAGCGGTATGCACCATCCACAATACGTACCTGGTATGCAATTTCCATCGCTTCAGTGGTTATCGATTTGTTATATATACGAGTGCAGCTAACATATGTACAGCATACACGCATACTAGCCGCGCAACCTTTGAAGGCTGAACTCAAGTGAGTGCGCCCACCTCTTCCTGTTCTGTTGCATCAACGTGCTCCTGCACATCGTACGTTTTCCCCAGCACTCCCAGGGAAATCTCTGGGAGTCTTCTCGACACAATTCCGCCTTGGCCATGGCTTCGTGTTTCTCGTCCCCGTAAATGGACGTTCCCCTCCCCCGACGGAGCGGGGTTAACACCCTCGCCGGTGGCCGAGCTCTCGCACACCGGTATCGCCGAACTGTTGTGGCACCCATGAGGCGCCCATGAGATGAACATTTGAGCCGAACGTGTGGGAACCGACGGCAGGTGTGATCAGTTGCCGTTGTCTCATCACTGAGACGATGCGTTTCCAAGTTGTTCGTATGCTTCGTACTTGAGTATTAACAACGTGCATTCCTCGACAGATGTACGGGGGCCTCTAGTGGGTACCTGCTACGTACAGGTTGTGTGTGGCTCAGACATTCACAGTGCGGTCGGGTGTTACGGGGTTCTACTTGTGGGAATCCTTCAAAACTCTCCCAAACGGGCCCCTGCATGCCGCTCTTATTTTGGACCATTGCGCGCGACACTACTAATCTTGTGCCTGTGACAATCTCTGCGGCAGTCTCTGCGACAGTCTCTGCGACAGTCTTTGCGAGAGTAGGTGTGACATTCTCTCACAACAGTAGGTGTGGCAGTAGGTGCAACAGTAAGTGCGAGACGTGCTGCGGTAGGGGCTGCAATTTAAGTAAAGGTAGCAATGTATCTGGTATCTCTGATGGTATCTCTGATGGTATCTCTGATGGTATCTCTGATGGTATCTCTGATGGTATCTCTGATGGTATGTATCTCTGATGGTATCTCTGATGGTATCTCTGATGGTATCTCTGGACCGAGGAGCTAAAGTAGCCATCTTATAAAGCACAATACGGACCAAAATACGGGCATGCACGACAGCAGTATACGGGGTATGTACGATCTGTTAGGCATTGTCTCTCAAAACAGAACAATACATCAATTCACTTTGACTCAGAAGTCACTTCGTACTGCATTCAATCAAGTTCATCCGCCCACACCCATCCCATTTTCTATCTGCGTATAATACAGTAATAGCCCATGAATCCGATGTGTATCTTACAGTGCTTTCTTAAAGCCGGCTGTTGGGTGCTACTATCGTAGACTACTGCAGGAACTGGGGTCCCCAAATGAGGAAGGAACCTCTGACCGTTTCATGTTAACAGTACTGTAACAGCAGGTAATACCCGTACCGTACATTCATCGTGGGTACTCACCCTGTGTACACGCACTGCAGATCCGGGTTTCCATGAAGATCCCTGTGCGAGCGTCGAAGGCAGGCATGTGATATGTTACATGTGATATCAGCTTGGAGATGAGTGGTCTGAGCTTGATACCTGCCTTGATCTGTGTAATAGCAGTTACCTTAATAGACATTTATGCATCTCGTTCAGGCTGGATTTCTTATTTGAGAGAGGGTGCTCTCTACACTAATTTCAAGATAACGACTCATTAACTTCTTATTTTACTCTAAACATCAGCCTGGCTTTCTTATTAGCCTGTTTCTTATTACTGTAGGTGTCCTCTACTGTACATGGGCGACACATCCCATGCAACTGCACGAGACGCGCGACGCGATCATGATTCGTTGCACCCTCCCCTTCTTCCTTTTCCTTCAACCAACTATCGATCGGCCTGTACTCACAATTCGACGAGGGCGTCCAGACCCTCAAAGACCTCAGCAGGTAGAGATTGGAGATGGTTCATGTCCAGATGCCTGGTCAGCGGACCAATAGAGCAGGGCAGTGGGAACGCACCTAAGGCATGTACAGTAGTTTACTGTAGTACTCGCAATGTGCACGCTGCGAAAGGCAGCACCTACGTACTGTAGTTGATTACAAGCCCCCTGGCTTGAGAAGCTCTATTCCCCGTCCATAAACGAGATTAGAGAAAACACGACAATGCAAGGAGATAGGCACTCCCATGGGCTACCGTAGGCATATGACGAACAATATTACGAAACCCTTAACACTCCTGTAAACACTCCTGTAAATTTGGTGCCCCAACGATATTGGATGGCTTGTCAGATGATCAGCATACTACAGTACTACTGTAGTCAGTCAGAAACTATTTCGGGCCAGAAGATGCTACCCCTATCATCGTGAGCACTGTAGGTCGCGTCACAATGCGTACGTATTAATAGTATGCTCACATCACGGTACAGCGTTTAGGTGCAGTGGTATAGACCCGGGTGGATGAATGGCCAGACGACTGGTTCGCTGCTACTCGTACAGGTACGTGTTACGTGCTGATGTGCCTGTACTGTACACAAAAACAAGACGTTTTTACATCCGAATCAGCCATAATCGCAAGTAAACGACACCGTTTCCCATAAAATCGCCGTGGCTCCACTACACGGGAGCAGTGGTAAAATCAAAATGCATTCAGCCTGTGACGGGGGTTTGGGGGGCATCGAACACAGAGTGCCACGATTTCCACGAAGCAAGATAGAACCCTCGAGCATGAAGATTTGGATTAGAATGGAAATTGCCAATATCCCTTAAGCTCCTTATCTGAGAAGTAGTATCATCCATACAGCTCATACACTCATACACTCGATGCACTCAACAACCGACTTTCGCATTGTTGGTTTTCCTGTCTTGCCCTTGTAAAAACAGGCTCAAGCCGGGAGAATTGTCCGAGATCACTCACAGGGAGGTCATAGACGTCATGCCTTCGAAGATGTCGCCCGGTAGTGTCCTTAACTCGTTTCCCCCCAGATCCCTATGATTCGACACAGACAGGCATCAAGTGTTTTGACAACGCATCGACATCGGCATTGAGTTCGTCGAATACCTATGAGGTCCTGCAGAACACGCGAAGCCTAACTCTCTTTACGCGTATTGTTATTGGTAGTCGGGGCGATCAGTGTGCGCATTTGCTAGGAGGGCGCTTGATAGCATACGATACGTTTTCGAGTGCACGAGTACGTACACGATATTAACGGCTGTCGTCCACGTAGTACCACAGCTCTGCTTGCAGTCAACGGTACTTTAAAAACAGTACACGCTGGAACCACACAGAAGCCTACGAGACCCTAGTTAATTCGACGTGTGTCTGGACGATCTTGTCGAAGACTTCATGCTTCATCATACGTACCCAACCATACTTTCAGTTTCAAGAAAAACACACTTACAAGGTCTGTATGTTGTTACGCCCTATGCCGTCTAAACACCCCCTCAGCGCATGGACGTCAGCATCGGAAATCCGGCATAATCTCAGGTTCCTGTGGCGGCATGGCGTTAGGCGAGTGGTAGGCGATATCAACATACACATACGCACGAAGAAATACACAAGGGAGATACGAGGGGATTAGCGATCTCGACGCAGAACATGATATACATATGATACATACATGTGGTTACAACGCTTCTACGTATATACTATACCAGGGTACATGGTATCATACAGGCAGTATGTCTTTTCGATACAGTTGGTATTTCTATCGGCTGCGAACATTAGACGTAACGCGCGGTTGGATGCTGTCGAGAGAGTGCATGAAGATTGTTGTACCTAGTTTGCATCGGCGAGATCTACGGGTTCCCCACCGCCTTGCGCGGCCCGACGAAAATGGCGCATTCTGACACTGACATGTGTTTAGGCAATCATTCTACAGCAGTGGGTGGGTGATGTCTCGAACCCATTCCTACAAAGGAAAACTACACAATATCCTATATTAAATGTTCAGCATTTAGCTGACCGATGTCATGAACCGTTGTTACGGCCCCCAACATTATATACCAGGTATAGTATGCACTACAGTAGTACAGCACAGTATTCGTATAAATAGGCCGTAGTACCAGGGCGTTCGCCTGCGCATTGACCTACTGTATTATTATTCTTATAATGATAGCCTAAAACCACGTCCCCCAAATTGTTAGTGTCTGCACCGTTGACAGTTGTGTCTATGGGCTATTCTTAATATTGTTAAGTCTCTAGAGCTACAGTATAGCCCCCACGTAAACGTCGAACACGAGAAACGGTGACCAGCATGATATCGGTGGGCGTCTACATGTATATACTTACACGGCAATGGTGCCAGGAGAACACTCATCGTCGCAGAGGAAAGTATCCACGCCTGAAAAAAACAAAAAGCAGTACGCACGCAAGCACGGTTGGAAAGAAACACAACATCGAAGAGTCAAACGAACGGGCTGTACACAGCAGTACACAGCAGCGATATACATAGAGCAGTGAAGGGCCACGAATAAGAAACAACCTACCCTACATACTAACAACAAGTACGTTCCCTGTTCAACGGGGGACGCTCAAAACATGAAACATTGAATGAAGAAATCGTGCTCAACGGTGAGCGCTACACTAATTTTTACCTGGTCCTATGCAACAACAACCTACCTATCCTGTGCTCAAACTTGTTCGATCTACCCAAGATCTACCACATAATTTGACTTTTTCGTTTGCATCCGTGGCAGTTGCCACGAAAGAAAGGCTTTTTAGTGTTATGGAACTATAGTTACAAACGGGGTGCTATTAAAAACCGTGTAGCGCGCAGCGCGGAACCACACTACTGCAGTAGACTTTTCTGTTGCGAGTAATAGTGGCCGAAGTCCCTCTTCAAACGGAAACTTTTCGACGGAACCATGGAGGAAGTAAGTGTTTTTACTTCCATGGAAGTACATACATACGGCTTACTTCCATGATTTTTTTTTTCCACTTTTGCCTTGCAAAGAAACGCCCATCGCGGTGGCGGTGGCGGTGGTGGGCATCTAAAGCAGCTCAACTACAAACAGCAATATCCCCCGACGTCTTGTGGTATGTTTATTGCCGCGGCTCCGTGTACAGTAGATCACTAACATTATCTCCACAAACCGGTTGCCTCGCTCGAACGCTTTGGTCGAGACGTATTGTAACTCAAAGTGATTTGGTTTTGCTCTTACCTGTGGTTGCAATGATCGACGTGGCTGTCACCAGACGAGCGCAGACATTGACGGCGAAGACCGTTCTCAATATAGCCATCGCGACTGCCCTAAGCGTCAAACGAGGGGACGAGGCAGGCTCAGTCGACATGTTCTCACTCGCTCGATAGCAACATGCGTGGGATTCGGGCAAATTTCTGCCCGAAGTAAAGCCTTCTCGGGCTGTGCGCCTTCCGCTCGCCCCCCTGAGGGTGGGGAGTTCTCTCTCAGTACATAGATATATATGGTCTCACAAAAAACGAAAGTGACTACTCGCACACTGTGCTTAATTGCTGTCACCCATAACCAGGTACGCAGAGGTACGAGACATTTATTATCGCCTCCCTCGATCACTCCACCACTATACTTTCCCCCAAATTTTCCAGAATTAAGACAATAATGTACATCGGCTTACGTACAGTACAGGACAGCTAATAAGAAACAGGCTAATAAGAAAGCCAGGCTGAGGTTTGGAGGAACATAAGAAATTATGGAGTCGTTCTCTTGAAATTAGTGTAGAAATAACCCTCTCTCAAATAAGAAATCCAGCTTGGACCAGATTTCCTGTTTCCTATTAGGTGTCCTGAACTGTATAGCAGGGTTTATTCCATGGATATTTTTTCGCGCCTTTCCGGGGCATGTCGTCCATGTCCCATGGGCAACCCATGTGCCAACAATATGCTACCCATGATCTACCAATGGCCTCCTCATGGTCTCCCTGGTCTCCCCATGGGTATTTATGTATTTATGGGCTGGCTATCCATGGGCTACCCATGAGCAGCCCTGGAAAGCCTAATAATAGGTTTTCGGTTGTTGCCCAGGTTAGCCCATGGGTTCAACTCATGGGCGGTCCATGGACGACCCATCGGCTACCCATGGGTAAACATTGGACACCCATGGGCCATCCTATACCCACGGGTTACTACTACAGTAACGATAGCTTGCAAAACGAGCGGCACGAAACAAGCAACACACAGCATTCCACAAGGAAGTTTCAAGTTCGTTCGAGACGGAGGTATCGTTTCGCTGCCCGTCGCCGAAACAGGAAAAAATAAAAGCTTTCAAAGTTGAGCTTCAACCATTCAATTGGTCGTACTCACAGCTAACGTATTTTTAAAATTTTATAAAAAGATAAAATAGTACTACAGCAGTACTATATAAATAGTAGAACACAGAGGCTTCTTTGTAAAAACAGTAGAACGCTTCGCACTCGTATCTTCGTAGCGGCGACGAAACCGTGACTTTGGTCGATGTTGGTCCTGGCTGAGTTCTTACTTCGAATTTGGCACCGTACGAGATTTACGGTACGAGTGTATGTCATATGAGTGCTATGATCTACGATACAGATACTTGTGAGGGTATTACCTGCTGAGCTATAGGGGTAAAATATCGATCGACTACCCAGCCCAGGGTAATTCTTATAACATACAGGCTATCGTACCCCAGCGCAATACCCGGTACTGTTGTTACTACAGTACTACTGCTACTGTCCATACAGCATCAGTTTTAAGAACACCCTACATACAGCAGCCTATCGCCTATCTGTGCAAACGACAAACGACAAGCGCGATTATAGTCGCCGCTAAGAAGAACGCGCCCATGTAGATGTAGCAAATTTCGCGATGGGAGTCGCCAGCTGCTCATCGGTGCTGCCAAAATCAGGGCTCTAAGGTAACACGTCTCCTACCAGGCATACGGGTACCTGGTATGTACTGAACCTGCCTGGTATATATCGTACCTGGTGCGTGTTATGTGCAAATACTACAGCACAAAACAGTGGTAGTGCTGTGGTCTACACATGTTTTGAATCCATGCTGTCAATATCAGGGCCTGGGACAAGTAAAATGTACCGAGGTATGAGAAAGATGTACCGGGTACTCTATGAATTGGGTACGTAATGTACACGGACCGTACGATATACCTAGGTACATGGCATCTACGTCGTAGCACTCGATACTAATACTCAGTTGCGCATACATATCATACGTGGACCACATGCTTTAAATCTCAGTAAAACCCTTTTGTGCCAAAATAACGCTGCAGCTTGCTGCAGTACCTATGTATATACTTTTTGTCCGCAGGGTGCTGCCCTCATCGCCTCGGCACCGTACATGCATAGCTCATAGTCTCCAGCGACGCATCATATAGATACTACGTAGGGTCGAGCGAGGGACTGCTGTGTGAGGTGGAGCGAACAAGCAACTATTATTACCAGGTACCAGGTACAGTATAACGACAGCCAGCCGTCAACGACCACGTGGTATACCTGAAGGATTTTCGGCCGATCGCCGGCAATCAAAACAAGAACCAGTCTGCACATCTCCGGCGGAGATACAATGTCATTTTTATACATAGGCAAACACTGCTTGGACACTGGCAAGCGACACATCCTGACTCCCGGGCGTTCTCGTATTTTATACGATGCTCTGCCGCCACAGCAGCCGCAGCAGTGTGCAGTATAGCCGAAGCAAGAATGTACATTACTGACAGTACCGCGGGCGTGAAGCATGCAGGAAGACACAACACCCTTGAACGAATTTCCCAGGTATTTTTCTTGACAAACGAGAGAGTGCACACGTTCACAGCTTCACAAGTGTCCGCCCTTGTGGAAAAGAGAAATTGGCTCGAAAAGCAGCCACCCCAAATCCCAACCGTGTCATTTTTTTTCAAATATTTTATATTTCGAAAATAAAACGTACCACCTTGAACCGAAATATAAGAATCTTTTGCGTATTAATATTGAATAAAATGACTACTTATATTCCGGGACAAATTGATACTAAGTACCTGGTAGGTATATACAGCAGGTACCAGGTAAGGTACGGTAGCTATGAATTCTCCCGGGGTCGGTCGCTACTGAACTCTGCACCCCAGCTTCAAGACCATGCAAGCGGCCCAGAGCGGTGGGCTACATCGTCGGTCTCGCGTTTCCTACGGCATGCAGTATATATGCAATGCACGTTCCTCGTGAAGGATACCTGGCCGGTGACTCCTCTGGGATGCTACCGGGAACGGGGCGATGCTTTTTATATATAGGAGCTCTCGAGACGATTCCGGCGTGGTCTACTGTAACAATACACCAACAACAGCAGTCTGCGCTCGGTCTGCACAAGGGGGACAACGAGTCACGCGAGTTTGTATGATACGCATTCTACCTGTAGTAGGCGTTGCAGGCCAGCAGAGATCCAGCCCCCAGGCTTGGTGCTTGCACTTGGGTACAAAACCGTATCATATGTATAGCCCGGCTATATACGTACTGCTGTGGTGGGTTACGATTTGGTGGTGCTCATCACACGTAGTTGATAGACTCCCCCGCTCTTGATACCAGTACATCAGTTCTCGTACGTGAAAAACTATGTCCATACGGATACGTTGGCGTACCACACAAGAGAACAATCTACATATCGGTACATGGCATTTGACACACACTCAGAGGTTCGCCCGGTCACCGGGTATCTGACCTTTTTTGCTGGTAGCCTTCGCCGACCCTTCCTGTAGCCTGGCTATATAGATGTGGCCTTGCTACACGTAGCCTTCCGCTGCAAGGCTGTGACAGGGGCAGGAGGCTTCGGCTGAATGCGTCATGGAGTAAGTAACAAATAATTTACGTAGAACAGGTTATTTTGCCGGAATTCGGAATCTCCGAAAGTCGGAAAGTCACTGGTGTGGGCCACGGTGGTACGAGCTACGAGCTACGAGTACCTGGTAGATGCTACGTACGTACTCGGATGCGGCGAGATATGCACGACTTTGATAAAAAAAAAAACTTAATGAGTTTCACGGCAGTTTGCGCCGGGAACAGGGGGCACGGCTTAGGCACGCGAACCGCACCGATGCCGCCGAGAAGTCAAGGGCCTGGCGCATCGTCAACCCCTCGCCGCGGTCGCAATGCACCGAGAGGGGAGGCTACGAGCCAATGCTCGGATGTTCCAAGGTTTTGTAAAAAAACTCTGCGCACAAAGTTCGGGAGAATTCAAATTTGGGTTTGCTCTTTGCTCTCGTACGTATCATACGTACGTACGTACGGTACGTTGAGTCTACGAGTATCATATCATACAGATAAAGATACCAACGAGGCGTGCGAGCGCGAAGCGCGAGCCAAATACTCTTGATAACGAATCGTATATACGAGGGTAGGGTGGCTCGTTCTAAAGTCAATGTGTGTATGTATGCTTGTTGTGTGGTTAGTCATCACCCCCGCGTTTGTACACCGAACTCAACGTACACGGCACCAGCGCCAGTCCCGTCGGTCTCTGTGCGCGCACACATACTAATTGGCGGTAATGAGGCGCGACCGCAGTACCTGCAATAGTCAAATATGCGATGCATCATACTTTATACTGCGTGCGGTGATTGTGCTGAGAACCAATACGAACGAACATCTACGTATGTATACGGGCCATTCGGGTTATTTCAACATATACATCGTCAGGATACAAACAATAGCAGCAGCCGGGGTGGCGGCGGCAGCAACAACCACACCACCAGCAGAACAGCAGCAACAGCAGCAACACACGATCACCCGCACAAGGTCCAAATTTCCACGCCGTTTTCAAGACATGAACCCTGAACTTTTGCACAACACGCGTTTTGTTAGGGCTGTGAGTCGGCACGACTTAATTAAGTCGCCGACTAGTTATTAGTCGGACTAATAGTCAGTCGTGAAACGGAGGTGCCGAGTGCCGACTTTCCGACTTATTGGGTTTCCTTAACTGTAGGAAGGCTTTTCTAATGCGGGTACAGCTTTTAACATGGTAGATGCGGGCTGCGGATACCCTCCTGTCACATACATGCCCTGTGACACTGCAGCGCACAGCGGGAGATCCACACACACACGCACACACACATGGCGGAACAGCCCATCTATCTCAACGGTGTCGACGGTGTCAGCCCTGGCGCACCCAATGCCAACGCTGAGGGCGGAGATCGTGTCGGCGAAGTCGTGGCCATTATCGGCCCGCGGACCACTTTGGCGAGTGCACACGACCCCGAAACGGTGCTCTACCGCGTGAAGCAGTAGCCATAACCGCACTACTGAATTAGTATCTAGGATAATGTATGGAAATCGGGGAATATTATTTTATATACCTTTTAGTGTGGTCCCAATTTTTCAAACAAAAGAAAAACTGATTTTTTCGAGACAAAGCTCGTATATATGGGTCGGGGTTGGGGTTAGGGATAGTGTCTAAAGTAGTAGTGTTTTCGGCGTTTTTCGAAATATATATTCGGTCTCGTAACACTGGAACCACACGCGGGCCACAGCCAAGTCCCCGATTTCTATACTTTATCCTACATAATAATTCAAAATTGCGGTAAAGGCGGCTCGCGTGAAGCATGAGCAGAGGCGCACCAAGCCGCTCAGATCCAACAACCCGCTGTGGAAGTTTTTAGGACTTGCCGTCGTCATCGACGCGCGCGTTTCGCGCAAGGTTGGGAGAGACGTTAATAAACGAATAACATCCTGGAGGGATCCAAGACCTTTTCTTCTGGGGATATTTTTTGCACCGCTATCTTGATGATGAGTTCGCTTTTTCGCTCGTATCCCCGGCAGGTAGTATTGCGACTCAAACAATTGCTGTCACGTTCCTCTAGTCCGGGGTAGATCTACCTGGTACATGCGTTGTACTTCTCGTTTTTTGTGAAGTTCTTCTGTAAACCGAAGCTTTTTTGTGTTTTTCGTTCAAAACTTATGTATGTGAATCTAGGTCAAATTGTTTGCGCTTTTCTTGCGTAAAGTGAAGCCAAATAGCGTATTTTTGGCCTCCGGCGGCGCCTCCGGCGGCCCCTCCGGGAGCACCTCCAGCGGGGCCCCCTCGGCCGGGGGGGGCTTTTTTGGCTCGCTTCGCTCGCCTGACTTTCGTCGGCAAGCCGGCTGGCTTCGCCAGCCGACTTACCGATAAAGTCAGCTAGTCGGCTTCGCCGACTAGCGACTAGTTATTAGTCGTGAAATGAAACCGATTCACAGCCCTACGTTTTGTAGTATGCCCAAGCTGCATGATTGAAGAAAGATATTTTTTATTTCATTTTTCGTCGCCGAAAATTCGGAATCCCTTAAGACCTAACTCTCCCAATCAAAAGAAAAAACAAAACATCTGGCGAAAAAATACGACGGGTCTGCAGGGGTTCACATAGAACACATGACATATGTGCTGAATTTCAGGGCATATCGTCATCTCCAAAAAACGGCGTGTGGCGTGTGGACCTTGGGCTGGCTGGTAGGGCAGGGGTTTCCACACCGTGGATGGCGGTATCAATCCCGGGGGTCTCGGTGTTCGCCCCCTGGTTGTTGCAGTTGTGGGTGTATGGAAGGATTTCCATTCCGGGGATGGGGCCCTATCGTCCCCGGGTGGCATTGTTATTTTCGAACCCCAGCCCTATGGGCTATGACATAGCCATAGCTCCAGCCAACCAGTGATCGGCCGGTGTGTGGTGGAATTGGGGTTTAGAAGGGTAATTTCCACGTTGGTCCGCGTTACGTAACATTTTAGTCCACGTTTCTACCACAGGTGGGACTGGGGTTTCCACACCGTGCGCTGGGCAGTATTGACTATAGGGGGAACTTAGTTTTCGCCCCCGTGCTGTTTTAGAGTTGTAGATGTTAGGAAGGATTTCCAACCCGGGTTGGGACCCTGTCGTCCCCGGGTGGCGCTAGCTATTTATCGAGCCCCAGCCAACCCGTGATCGGCCGGTGGGGCTGATGGGGTTCTTATTAGGGATATAGCTACCACATGCTACCCAGCAGTAGGCAGTACTGTAGTATATACCGAGTCGCTCATCGGTGATATAGTCGCCTGTAAATAATAGGCAGTACAAAGTGCCACGACAGTGCAAGCAGCGCGGTATGTCCACTGCCGATTCAGTAGCAGTATGCGGTGGACTCCTGTTGGATCAGTTATCTCGGATGTATGGGGGGGGGGGAACCCCAAAACACCGTTCTGAGTGCAGCCGAGATTTCTGTTCGGGTTTTTTTTTCACCGTATCATACGCTGGGGGTCTTGAGACTTGAGAACACAGTAGCAGATCGACCGTGCACACGCACACTCGTCCACTCTCCTTCTCCTCTCATCCCCGGCCTCCCGTCCTCATCCTATCCTTTTGGGCAAGACCGATAATCAAAACACTGGCCTTGAGCGCCTTTTTTCAATATGGTATTCTGGGAGCTGAAGCTTGTGTGAGCAACGATCAGTCCACTCGTCACCGGCTGAAGTGCTTGAAGGAATGACGCGTGTGTCGAGGTTCTGTCTCTGTGAATAGAGATGACAGAGGTGGCACCGAAGTGTCTGTGAAGATCACTTGAGAAGAAGAAGAAAAGTCATGGTTTGAAAAGGCGCTTATGTGGCCATATTGGAGAGAAGATTGATCTCAGGGATCAATGGAAAAGGAGATGAGAAGAAAAGAGGAGAAGAGACAAGAGAGGAGTAGAGTAGAGTAGAAACAGCCGATTTTCCTAATTGAGAATTGCCTTTCCGATGAGAATGAAAATCGAGTTTAGTACTTTGTTATTGTTCAAGAGTTGTATTTCGCTCACGATCAAAATTTGACCTAGAAAATATGTTCCTCGATCGAAGGTATCGATCCACGAAAAACAAAATGAAATCGGCCTTGACAGACTCGAAAAATCAAGGATTTAAGGGAATTTGCATTTATGAGCGAGGTCCCTCGCCTATAAATACAGATTTTCTGGGATCCTCGGTATCTTGAGATTGCCGATGCCGATTCCGTTTTTTTTTTGTCATCGCCGAGTGTCATAACTGACAATAGTTTACAGTGAAAAAAATGACTGTAAGGGAAGTACATCTCTTACAATTCAAAAACCAATATTTTCGATTTTCATTCTCATCGGAAAGGCAATTCTCAAATAGGAAAATCGGCTGTTTAGAATAGAGTGATCGAGGTGGGGGATGCCTGCACCTGATCATCTCGGTACAATGCCCATGCTACGGACAGTTACATTCTACCGTAGTCGGTACTGTTTCCTGTAATGTTCTCTACAACGTTATAGTAACGTTCTAGCAATGTTCTCAGCATCGTTCCTGGTGAAGATGCTTTGGACATACTATACAGCGCATTACGAGTAAGACAAACTCGTAATCTATCCGAATATTGTATTTACCCGAATATCTAGACTAAGATACTCATGTACTCGTAGTAGTGCGTAGTGACTGCATATCACAATAGATACGTATGGATCTCAACGTCCATATGCTAACACGCCCCCGTGATGAAAGTCAGCAGCTAGAGTAACACTTACGTTGTAGAAACCTGATACTCAAAAATCAAAAGGAACGAGTGAGGAATCAAAATAGGGTACAACATATTCAGTCCTGCGCGAATGCAGCGGCAATATGGAAAACCGTAAACACAAAGTTCACTATATATTCAGTCCCTTGTGATGACGGTAGCAATATGGTTGTACTCATGTCAGAAAAGCTAATCGTGGTTGCGCATGACCACTGAGTCATAGTGCATGACCATTGAGTCATAACCTACAATGAAAAGCGTAGAAGGTTAGCTACTGTACTTGCAACCCGCCCCCTCAATTGAATGCTACAATAACAGAGCTACAGAAATAGTACGTAATCTTGCAGAAACAAAGAAAGTCGGTGGGTGTGTACCCAGACTAAAATAACATTGACCTGCTGACGGGTGCTACGATAGAGGTAGCACTTTTGGCTGTTTTTTTTCTGAATGATCGGGCTCCTTAACCCAAATTCGTCGGACTTTCATTATTTTGTTGCCATATTTTTTATAGTATACCTAGCTTGAGCATGGGATAATTGGTCGGTACGTAGCAATTTTGGTTTCCTCCAAAATCGTTTTTCGGGTGAAGTATGGAGCTCCTCAAGTGAGGAGCTCAGAAAAATCACGGTGTACCTCTATCATAGCATTCGTCTGCTGTATGTACCAGTACGTGTGAATACCCACTTATCCAGCACTCAAAATTGGATAGTTGAAGAGACAATTGATAAAACTGAGACGCGTGTCCACTGTGCAGTATAGACGTGCGTACGTATTCATATGAATCCTACAGAGTAGTACCTGGTGTGAGCAAAGTCAAACAAGAAAACAAATCGTGGTGTGAATACCAGTGATGTATACCCTAGAACAGAAGCGTCAACCCGTCTGCTGGGTGTTCAACGCGCCCCCTGAATAGATACCTAGAGCAACATGAAAGTAGAAATTGATGACGTCCGTCGAGTACAGCGAAAAGTGCACTACGAGGTATTCAGTTGTGTACATGTATGCACGTACGTACTCGCAAGAACTCTAGGAGTACATATATTACGGCAATAGACTTGTATTGGGCGCAATCGTATCGAACAATAGACTCGTGGTGCTGTGGTGTTGACTAGCGAGCTATATCCTAGGAAAGAAAACGTAAGAAAATGTCTACTGCACTTGTGCTACGCCCCCCCAATGGATCCTAGGACAAGAAATCGAAAATACTCTACGTACAGCAAAAAAGCGAAGCCAACAGAGAAAAAGTATAAAAATATACCCCCCCCACGAAAACCAAGATGAAGAAAAAAAAAAGAACAACAACCTACTCCTGCAGTGTACTACAGCTGCAGTCGTAGTCGTAGTCGTTGCTGCTCGTGATGCTGAAGATCTTCGTTCCTCGTGCCGTTGTTGTGTTGATATGCTGTACTGCTGGGTAGTTGGAAAAATGATGCTGCTGCAAGATGTACAAGTAGATGATGGCTGTGAAATGATGTCGATGATGGCAACGTAGACCTGAAGAGGTGGTGAGAACCTGTCCTCGCAGTCAGTCCGTACTGTTGTGCTGCGCCGTGTGGCTCGAAGTGTGCGAGTGCCGGTTTATGTTGTCGCGGTTGTGCCGCGTGTTGTGCGGTGTCATAGCAAATTTGCCAGGAGCGCAACAAGAAAATGTTGGAACTCCCTATTTGCTGAAAAACTAGCAAAATCTCGCGCCAGAGTAGTGTTTGCGTTTAGGCTAAGATGTCGCCGAATACGTAGCTGGTCCCCAATGCGCTGGAGATGGTGATGGCCAGCTGCTTGATGAACGCTTCGGTGGTGTTGCTGTGGAGCTGAACCCTGGTAAGAACATAGACGGCGGCGTTGTCGTCTCCACTTCTGGAAGAAAAGCTTGAAAAGAAAAATATGAAATTGATTGCTGTAGAGGATCTGAAAATGATGAGTAGAAGCCGTAGGACTGCTGTTGCTGTACTAGTCGTAAGTGCCGATACCTCCTCGGAGCATCGATGTTGCAGCGTTGCCCGTGCAGCAGTAGTCGAAGTAGATGAAGATCCTGGTGACATAAACTGAAGAGGCTGCGAAGATGAAGCGCTGAGGATACCTTCTGTAATCAACGATGATGATGATGGCGAAGTTCAGCAGTTATCGCAGGTAGCAGATGAAGAACTTGAAGTCCGATGATGTCAGAGGTGCTAGCTCCTTGTGAAGCAAGAGGTGTTGCCCCTGTGCCAAGATGATAGTAGCAAGTAAACCGACAGGAGTGCTCTCGCGTGGCAGGCTGAGTAGCCGACTTCATCCACGGCCTGGCTGCGTGATGCAACGCTTGTTGGCCTTCTCCCCATATAGAGTGGGCGAGGATGAGTTTAATAACTACTTCACGCGTTCATGTGAATAGCGTGGAGCCGGCTCGAAACTAACTTTAGTTGTGATGGCGGAGAAACAGGAGTCTTGTAACGTTTCTTCATGCTTTACAGCGCGGAAGTAGCGTGGAACTAGCTTCGCGTGTGATGAGCACAAATCATTTTGTGGCTTGTTTCGCGCTACAGCTTCAAAGTATCATAGTATCGAAAACAAAGCGTTGCGTGCATTTTTACAAAAATAGTCGGTGTCTTATTTTTGCCCTAACGGCGTGAAAACAATGCTGAACGTACGAGTACGAGTTTCCCGCAGAAGAGCGTGAAACCGGACTCATTACTCGTACATGCTACACGCGTATAAGCGTGACAGCAGTCTCCTTACCTGCCTCGCGCGTAGAAGAGCGAAAGCAGTACTCCTTGTAGTAACCCTGTCGAACGAACTTGATGAAGATCGATGAAAAGAGTCGATGTCGATGCTGTCGGGTAGATGATGATCTTCTGAGTTTTGGAGCAAAAATCAAATTCCTCCGCACTTGAAAACTTGAAATTTCTTCGAATGTAGAACGTGACGAGCTCGCCGGGAGACGTCGTTCCGTGGTGCCAGTCGGTGCATAAACCAAACTCGAGGCTCATAACCTGAAATAATGACGGGTGTGTCGAGGCTCTGTCTCTGCGGAGAGAGATGGCAGAGGGGGCACCGAAGTGTCTGTGGAGATCACTTGCGAAGAAGAATACAAGTCATGGTTTGAAACGGTGCTTGAAGAAAAGAAGAGAGGAGTGGAAAAGAGAAGAGGAGTATAGTAGAGTAGAGTAGAGTGGAGTAGAGTAGAGTAGAGTAGAGTAGAGTAGAGTGATCGAGGTGGGCGATGCCTGCACCTGATCATCTTGGTACAATGCCCATGCTACGGACAGTTACATTCTACCGTAGTGTGTACCGTTCCCCGAAATGTTCTCAACAACGTTATAGTAACGTTCTAGCAACGTTCTCAGCATCGGTCCTGATGGAGATGCTTTGGGCATACAACAGAGCGCACTACGAGTAAGACAAACTCGTAATCTGTCCGCATATTGCAATTACCCGAATATCTAGACTAAAATACTCGTATATTCGTATCAGTGCGTAGTGACTGCACATCACAAAATAGATACGTATGGATCTCAACGTCCATATGCTAACAGTACTTACCTCTGCGACGGGAGGCCTGATCTATCTCAGGAGCCGTGCACACACGGCCAGGAGGGCGAATATGCCAAGAGTTTACACACCGCGCAGGGCGGTACCGACTCGGGGGATTATATTTTGTTTTTCGTCCGCGGGTTGCTAGAGTTGTAGAGATACGGAAGGATTTCCGGACCAAGGACCCTATTTCCCCCGGGTGCGTCAGGACTGGGAGTTTTGCCCGAGGGGAAACTCCTGCCGCGCTTGCGGCGGCCCCTCAATGGGCAAGAGCGGGCAGGAGGGGGGGCTCGACCAATGGGGTTCGGGCTCGGAAAACGCTGGATTGGAATGAAATCCTTATAATATTACAAGCGCAAGAATCGTCGCGCTTCGCGCGCCTTATTTTTTCTTCTTGACCTACGCCTTGAGGCGAAGGCTGTAGATGGTGATCCATGTCGAAGGTACAGCCACTTCATTAAAACGATAGGTCGATTATGTCGGGTTCAACGAACTTGCCGAACCTTCTTGCTCCCATTCCTTGGTAAGGAACGCTGGCTTCACGATCTTCAGTCCACCAATGGCTTACCCGGAGCAAGGGTTTCCACACCGTAAATAACGATACTGACCCGAGGAAGGCAACGCTTTCATCCCCGGTCTGTTGGAGTTGTAAAGGTGTGGGATACGGGGATGGGACTATTTATATCTTCCCCACGTGGCCCTAGCTTATTCGAGCCCCAGCCAATTAGCGATCGGCCGGCGGGGCTGGGGTTTCCACTGTTAAAGATACCTACCGTACATGCTACCTGGTACCCAGCCGACTGCTGTAGTAGCTAGTACGTAGGCTATCGGTTCGATGTCTTGAACATAGTCGTCTGATATACGTAGCTCGTAGGACACAGCAGCATGATGCGCTGTTCAGTACTGACATACAAGTACTTAGTGTCATAGTAGTGTTCAGAGTGTTGGATCATAGTCCGTTGATATGGATATGTGCTATTTTGGTACAGCACAGCACAAGGCGCTGACGCGATACCAATGCTACTGGTTTTGGTACGATGTCTATGTCGTATAATACACATGTACATACCAGGTACCAGATATCAAACAGTCATATCTACTTGTGCAGTAGATCAGGTTTATTGCGGAATAACTCCAATTGTTCGGTACACGGTACTTATGAATTTTGTTCTGTTTTACTCGTGCTTGTAACTTGGGGTATTCTGCTGCATATGTAGGATCTGGAGCAGTTTTGATCGATCGAGGATGCACGCGCACACCTCTCTCACACTCAACAGCACCACTCTTCGTCCCTTCTTCGAGACCGTTTCTAATCAACAACAACTGCCCTTGGGGCTTCTCCTTTTATCAGCTCTTCGGAGCTTTCAGCTCGATTGCAATATTTGCAAGAGAAGACCTTACCATCTGCTGAGTGTTTGCCTCTCTGGTGCGAGCTCTAGCATAGCTCAGAGTAACCGCACAGCCACCCGGGATTCAATCCCCCTGTGATCCACACCTTTCCGGGGCGATGCCGACCCGGGGGTTCACCATTTTCCTCCGCGGTGTGTTAGACTTGTGAAAAAATGGGACTTTTTACTGTGCGGGGATGAAAACTTATCCTCCCCGGCGGGTTGGTTGCACTGGCTCCCCGAAATTCGGCCAATCAGTGACAGAGCCACAGGGGAGTTGGGGTTTCCACACCGTGCGGGACGGTATCAACCCGGGGGTTAATTTGTTTGTCCTCGTTTTGTTGGATTTTTAAATGTATGGAAGGTTTATTATTCCGAGATGAGCTGTTATCATCCCCAGGTGCGCCGGAATCTCAAAGCTACCCCAGCCAATCAGCTACGAGCCAGTGGTGTTTGGGTTTCCACACGGTGCAAGGCGTTATCGACTCGGGGGGTCGCCGTTTTCATCTCCGTGTTAATCGGAATTGTAGATGTAGGGACGTATTCATGTTTCGGGGATGTCACTTTACCCTCCCCGCGTGACGCTGGCTCCACGAACCTCAGCTTCTCAGTGATGGAGCCAGTGGGGATTTGGTTTCCATACCGTGCGGAGCGGTATCAACCCTAGGGATCACATATTTTGTACCCGGTTTGTCGGAGTGTTGAATGTATGGAAGGATTCATTATCCGGGGATGAGACCCACATCTTCTTCGCGTGCGGCATACCCTCAAATATTTCCCAGCCAGTCAGTGATAGAGCCAGTGGGGTTGGGGTTTCTACACCGTGCGGGACGGTGTCAACCAGGGGGAACTTGGTTTTCGTCTCCGTGTTGGAGTTGTAGATATATGGAGAGATTTCTGATCCCGAAAGCCAGGACTCTATTCCCCAGCTGGCGCTGGCTTTATTTTCGATCCCCAGCCGATCATCGATCGACCGGTGGGGCTAGAGTTTCCACACCGTGCGGGGCGATGTCGATCCGAGGAAATATGATTTTCGTCTCCGGGTTGTTGGAGTTGTAGATGTATGTCGGGATTTCAGATCCTGGAGTGGGGGCCTATCGTCCCCGGATTTTGCTGGTTTTATGTTCGAGCACCAGCCAATCAGTGATCGACCGGTGGGGTTGGGGTTTCCACGCCATGAGGGGCGTTGTCGGCCCGGGGGAATTCGATGTTCGTTCCCAGGTTGCTGGATTTGTAGATGTCTGGAGGGGTTTCCGATCCGGGGATGGGGCCCTATTGTCTCCGGGTGGCGCTGGGTCTATTTTCGAGCCACAGCCAATCAGTGGTAGCACACGTGGGGCTGGGGTTTGCACACCGCGGGCGGCTGTGTCGACCCGAGAGATATCGTGTCTCGCCCCCGGGGTGTCGGAGTTGTAGAGATACGGAGGGACTTCAGAACCGGAGATGGGGCCCTTTAGTCCCCGGATGCGGCGGGACTGGGGGGTTTCCCCGAGGGGGAAGTCCCGCCGCGCGTGCCACGGCCGCTCATTGACTGAGAGCAGGCGAGGGGGGGCGCTCGACCAATGGGCGTCGAGGTCGTTAATGCACGAGAACAAGGAGCTGCTGCGCCCTTACTCTTCCTTCTTCGTCGTTTCTTATCCCGCCACCTTTGCATGTGCCACAGCAACATTAGCAGCTTCCTACGACCGACCACTTGGCGATGACGTCAACATGCACCGAACCGAGGAACATTCTAGGCCCAATACTCTGCCTGCTTTTCCGTTCGTGTTATACCTTGATTTAACGACCCAACCTGAACCACTATTCAACGAGGGGACCTACGTGGTGTGGCTTCCCTAAGGCCCAACCCAAAACCCTGCGATCGACACCCCTTCCTTCCTTGCATATTTCCTTCGGCATTTGTTAGCTTTCGTCGAGAACACAGGAATACAGACTCCCGAAGCATAACAGTTAGCAACTACGGCACGCACACAAGAGTATCCCGCGCATAAAAGTACGAGTTACAAAAACCTGACAGTAAATACCGAAAAGCAAACACCATGTACGAACAATGAATGATTCACGAGGTGCCTCAACAACACTGCATGCTCACCACCGTGAACTTTCGATCTATTCGCACGCTGTCCGCTTCACTTCCGACAGCATCCGAGAGGAAACTAGAATACGACGCCTCTGCCTCCGCAGAAATAGCCTCAAACGTAACCCTGATCGTATCGAAGCCGCGTGGGGTCGGAATTGACGCATACTCAAGTACCGACGCTCGCGATTCCCATAGTCCGTCAACAACAACGACATAAGTGTCATCCGAACCCTCGTCAGACTCGACATCGGTGTCTGCATCAGACCCACGAACCTCCACCCTCACAGCGCCCATGCCATTGTAGCTCTTAAGGTATCCGATATCCAGCACACTTCTCTCCCCGGCGCACGGGAGATCGAAAGACACAATCGCCTGTCGGGAGGAGTTGCCGTACCCTATCAGTCCACCCCTGCCCCGTCTGTCCTTGGAGAAAGACCACCCCACCGATTCCACTTGCTCCTGAGGGGGAGGGAGCCCCACGAATAAAGCTGTGTTCATTTTGAATGAGCGCTCTTCCGCCATGCAGCCCACGTTCGTCTCGTACAGCGACAACGCTTGCTCTTCGGGGCTAGGGTTCGACAGCAGCCCGTGCTCCTGGTTTTGAGAAGCATCACCGGGGGGGTCGGAGGGGTGTTTAATCACGCCCTAAAATATGAGAGCTGAGGCAGTCGTGCGTTCACTATCTGAAATGAATTGACTAGTCAACTCACTCGCGGTCCTTGATAACGGAGAGATCTGTAGGCCACGCCGATTCGTTAGACACCATACAAGCTACCGTACGGGTGGCGCCTGATTCTTCTTGGGATTGTGACTTGATGAGCTTTCTGCACAGCATCTCCTAGAGGAAAATAATTGATGAATGCACAAGGCATAACAGATGAAGTAGGCACTGCAGTTATTGCTGTAATTTCACCCACCAATAGCCTCTGGTTGCCATGCATCTCACCCAAATACTGACTGTAATAATATAAGAAAGTGTACGCCGATAAACAATTTGATGGCCTGTATTATTGTAAAACACAAGCGTATTTCAAGGAGATATTGGGTAGCTATTTAGTCAAGGACCCCGTCAAACATACTTATTTTTAGGCCAAACGCATACCACCTCTGCTATCGTAATGCGCACCGCACGATGCTATCCACACCCAGCAAATTAATGGTGCCGTCACAGCGTCTACCAACCACGAAGGGCATGCCGTCATAACCCTACCATATTTTCTGCGTTCACAGTCGGCTCGGCCCGGAAACTGGGCGACAGTATATCATATGCACGTATGCTTCACGAGGTCAAACAAAACCCATACGTAGTCGGTCGCCCCGATGGTCTAGAGGTAACCTCGAACGCTTCTGAACGTTGATGTCTGGAGTTCGAATCTCACGTGGGTCGGACTTTTGAGTATATTTGCAAAAATAAATAAAAAACGAAACCAACTGCTGAGAGCGCCAATTAATAGTAGCGTGGGTAGGCACAATTCGATGCGAGTCGACGAGGGAAGGAAAGGCTGAAGTCTTCTCGCGATAAAAAATGCAAGGCAAGAACCGTAGTGGGAGAGGAGGGAGAGGAGCCTACTTTGTGACCCCGGATCTGAGTTACGACTAGGGAGGAGAGAGAAAGGAAGGGCGAAGATAATAAATGGGATGGACAAAAAAAAAAAAAAAAGTAGTACTCGTCATAGCAGTATTGTATGCAGCTGCAAATATAGATTTCGACGAAATCCTCGTATCTCAGAGCTGATGTTTTCATAGTTGTCTTGAACCTGTTATGTATAGCCTTGGTCGGTCAAGGACTCACCTCCAAAAAGCGCGCGTACGACTTCTGGAAGTAGTAGACTATAACATCGGCGAGCAGCTGATGCACCTGCCAATCAGGGTGCACTTCAGACCCCCACACACGCTCCGCCAGAGAAGAATCCTTGTCGTTCGGCCACACCGCATCTCGGAACGAAACCTGCGTAGCACACGTTAGACAAATTTACAAGGTCAGGTTCTGTAGGGTACCTACAGAACCATACCCGGGGTATTTACCCGGGAAATACCATACAGAGAACTTCTGTGAGTTCTGTAAGGGTTTTATACCCGTACCCGGAACTTCTGTAAGTTCTGTACGACCTTCATACCCTACAGAGAACTTCTGTAAGTTCTGTACTCCCCGTTTCACAATACCCGGGGTACCGGTACAACGTGTTTGTACCTGCCCGGAACTTCTGTGAGTTCTGTACGCCCGTGCCACATACCCGGAACTTCTGTGAGTTTGTAAGGGTTTTATACCCTAACCCGAACTTCTGTAAGTTCTGTAAGAATCATACCCGTACCCGGAACTTTGTAAGTTTGTAACACCTTGGGCACAATACCCCGGGTAAGGGTATCCCTCGGCACAATACCCTGTGTGCCGGTACAGATTAGGGTATCGTTGAGGATGTCAGGAGACGGTCAGTCGAGGGAAAATGGCATCGGTCAAGGGTGTGGATTCGAGTGTTCACACTAAAACCTAGTATTTTGGCGTCAGTCAAGGATAAAAAATGAAAAATTGCCGTCAGTCAAGGGGTGAAAGTGCCGTCTCCTGACATCTTTTGAGGAGTGATGTTATGCATTCTGACGTCATGTCTCATCAGTACACACACCAAAACGAAATTACGAAATTAAATACATTGTACAACCCACCTCGCTCACAACCACACATGAACCGAGCACACAAGTACGTGGATTTTGATTTGGGGGGTAATCTATGACCGCGGAAGTCATTCCCATGAAGTTGGAACGGTCCTTACCGTGAAAATCGTGAAAGACAGCTACGATATAACAGAAATTAGTTACAATGGTACATGCATGGTATATACGCGTTAGTACCGGTATAGTGTGTCATGTTTGAAGTACATCAATCGCAGTATTTCGAAATGCATTTTATGTATTTTTTTTTAGGAGTACATTTGCATTTTCGCCCCCTTGAGGTGGGTATTTACCAGGGTATCACCGGAACGTCTGTAAGTTCTGTACGCCCGTGCCTCAATCGAGTTCTGTACGCCCGGGCCACAATCGGAACTTCTGTGAGTTCTGTACGACCGGGCCACAATCAGAGCTTCTGTGAGTTCTGTACGCCCGTTCCACAATAAATACCCGGAACTTCTGTAAGTTCTGTACGCCCGTGTCACAATACCCGGAATTTCTGTGAGTTCTGTGCGACCTTCATACCCGTACCCGGAACTTCTGTAGGTTCTGTGCGACCGAGCCACAATACCCGGGGTACCGGTACAACGTGTTTATACCTGCCTGGAACTTCTGTGAGTTCTGTACGCCCGTGCCACAATACCCGGAACTTCTGTGAGTTCTGTAAGGGTTTTATACCCTAACCCGGAACTTCTGTAAGTTCTGTACGACCTTCATACCCTACAGAGAACTTCTGTAAGTTCTGTACTCCCCGTTTCACAATACCCGGGGTACCGGTACAACGTGTTTGTACCTGCCCGGAACTTCTGTGAGTTCTGTATGCCCGGGCCACAATACCCGGAACTTCTGTGAGTTCTGTAAGGGTTTTATACCCTAACCCGGAACTTCTGTAAGTTCTGTAAGACACCCATACCCTGACCCTAAATCCACAAACCCTACAGAACATGACCTTGCATATTTACATCGGAATTGTTTGCTGGGTGAGTTAAAAAAACTTACTTACGAGCTTGCCAAATCTGCGAACAAACTAGTGGAGGGGAGGGGAAAAAAAAGAGGGCACAGCGCAAACGCCAAATAAACAATAACTCGATTCGAAGGGGCCGTTACACCCCGTTCAACCAAAAACGAGCGAACAGCACCAGGCTGTATACTTCCTTCTTCGTGAGGTGTGGCCAGTCGTCTATGCGAGTTGACGTTATACGCCAGCGGTTTTATACTGTAAGTGAGTATCTGAGGTCGGCATCTAAAACAACGGCAGTGATGCTGCTTTGGCCTAGAGTCGGACAACGGAAGAGGAGACCTCTGTCAGGGCAATTGTATTCATATTACTAAAAACTATTACCGGCCAACCAATCAGAACCTCTGGTCAGGGTGCAATATTCAATATACGAACTATAAACCTACCAAACCAATCACGTGTAGGTGATTACAGTAGGGACAAGACATTGGGTCGCGTCGGAACGTTGGACGAGCGCCCTACGTTCAGTAAAGTAGGTTCGCCCGTGCAAACCCCCAACTCTCCCCAGCTCACCATGGGGATGTCGTATTTCCTCGTGACTGCTGCATGCACCTATTGCCATACGAGCTGGTCCAGCCGTAAAATTGATTTTCGTTCTATTGTCGTTTTCGCAAGCGTTTGGAAATATTAGGACTCCAAATTTTACAGCAGTGTTTGCACGCCTGCAGCGCATATGCAGACGTTAAAATTTTTCGAATCCGAGTTGTTTTCGTTGAGAAACATCATGTCGAGCAAATTCCGACACTTACGGGGGTGTCTCGATACTAAATTCGGTACAAAAGTCCGAAACCGCTGGACAGCGGATGAAGCTGATTCTTGGTGTGAACACTCCTTTAGGCATGACAAGACAGTCGATATCCTCAGCATCCCCTAATTCATCGTATATCAGGAGATATGACGTGTCTAGTATCCGCAATACAAACTTAAGATGTTATGATGTTTGACACGAAAAATGGATTTCCCAGCCCAATTTTTTGTTTTTTTCGATTTTGTTTTCCCCACGTGATTCGCATCGCTTTCGTCTACAGCTTCAAAGCGGGTCTTTTTTGTTTTTGTTTTTTTTTCCTTAGTTATTTGCGAAAACGTAATCTGGATTTTTCTTGAAACGGCCATATAGGCCCACCTTTTCAAAAAATAAAAAAAAGACCCGCTTTGAGTCGTTCGGTTGTACTCTAAAGAAGCTCTATGCAAAGTTTCAGCTCCAAACTCGCAAAATTGAGTTGGGAAAAAGCTGGCGAATACAGCAATATCGTCTCGGCCGGACCAGCTCGTATTGGTATTCTGTTGCGGAACGGCCCTCACTTTGGCGGGTGATTTGAAGGTCTCGGCGTAGAGGAGGGCCGGCATGTAGATCATGTCATTTCGGACGTGGAGGATGAACAATTCATGAGCGAGCTTGACGTTGTTGACATCAAAATCGAACTCTTCAAGCACGGCGTCATTGACTCCGTAGTCCACGATTACAAGATCCACCTCCAAGTCGACTGGGAGCGTGTCTTGTAGACCGTTGTGGAGGAGGTCCAGTATGGTGTACCCCGGGGTCGCTGCATTGGTGACCTGAACCAATGGTTGCCCACAAACATTCGCAGGAACAGTAAGCTGGGCGCAATGAGTGACGGATACTACAGTAATCTATGCGAAGTTGTGCATGGGAGGTCAAACAGGTCGCAAATACGACCCCCACAAAATAAATAGTACTACAGTAGTAGTAGGGATAGTGGCAATAGTGTTGGTAGGTGGAGGATGGACATTAAGAGTAGTAGTAGTTAGGGTTAGGTAGGTCCGAAGGAGGAAACAATACATAGCATCCAAAACATGGTGGCTTTTGCTTGCTCTCTCACCTCCACCGCGAAGTCAACGACATGTTCCTCGAACCATTGCTGCAAACGATGGGGCCAAGCGCAACCCACACTCGTCAACCCTGCCGGAGATACGCATTGATGACCATACGTCACGCTGCCGCCCACCACCATAACCTTCAGCACTCCCCGTTTCCTGGCCCTTTGGAAAGCGCGGTGTAGACTTAGGTCCGTCGTCGTGTACCGACTTGACGCACGCTCCAGCATCTCGAGTGTCAGCGGATACGTTGCGGCTGTGAGAGGTTCAGGATGAAAACAGTCGCGCTCGTGTACACCTTGGGTTTCCCAGCAGATAGGTTCTGTTTTATTATTTCTGGGGTGGTTGAGGGTCGACGGAACCCCCTCGACGAAAGGGATCGAAGGGTCGCCTGCTACTGGTGTGATGAGCGCCACGCAAACGAAAGCCACCGCTGCCCACGCCAGAACAGCCACAAACATACTCCGTAGTACGTACGTAGAATCGCTTCCACTACCAGGAGGACGGCCTGTCGTCACATCCGCCATTCGAAGCAACGAGTGAGCTTGGAAGATCGTCAACACCAATTCTAGACAGCTCTAGATGGGTTGACGACGGCCGGGCTGGAAACCTGTCAACTGGAAACTTGTCAACCTGTCGACTCTGCGGACATCACAACACGACAACAGGCACCATGTAAAACAAAACGAAATAAAAAATCGGTTATAAGGCTGTGGCGTTCACATGGCATCGTGTTACTGGCGGTATATTTAAAATGGAAATGTAGTTAGTGAAAGAGTATGTACCTCCCCTCATACCTGCAAACCTATAGCTGAGGAGTCGACGAAAACATTGACATGCATCTGCTTACGGTTTAGTTATTAAAACACGGGACGCGTTGTGCGAGAGGGATTCGAGACGTCACGAACAATAACGACAATGCCTTGAGCTCTTATGGGTACACGTCCAAGATCGCGTTGCGTTTGTGGAAACACAAAATTCAATCGGAACGACAGTCGTCACTGATCCAATATCCCGAGCTAAGCACCCCCGGAAGAAGCCCTGCTGGCAACCCGCTTTTGTAAATGGGTGGGAAACCCTCGAGACTCGAAAGAAACTCTTCGACATTTTGCGCCTTTTCACGTGTTCATAAATCGTAAGTCGTCCCATTTCACGAACACATCGACGCCGGCACATGCAGAGCCCGACAAGATCTCCCGGCGCGCTCCGAGGAGCGTACAAGCCAGAAGCATGGAGGGCTCCAATACGTATGCAGTACGCGTATGGAAAATCGTTGAATATATAGACCATGAGATCTCACACACCGCTTTCGTCGCCGTTAGTACGTATGATAAAACATATTTGCGTCGAGAATAACGTCCGTAATACATTTATAACCAGTGAGGTTGGAAAATTGAATGTATGGCCGTGACTGCCATCGACCAACATTCGTCCGCAACAGGAAGAGGTTATTCGACAGTGGCACAGGCGAGCATATGCCGTCAACCCTATTGCCTGCAGTGCCCTAGTGATAGATCGCTCTCGCACGATCCGCACTACATCGAATGTGAACCTTTAGAAGGAATCGATCGACGTTCTGGCGACAGAATATTCGAATATTTAAGACGCATCAGGGTTTGCACACTGCGACGCCCCCATCTCATTGGCACGGTTATTGGTTATGAGGTGCTACTGTGTGCATCTATAATATATGTTTTGTTGTTTTGGCCATCTATTCAACTTGCGTATTGGGAACAGTAATTTCAATCGTAGGGTTTCTCTGAGTAACAATGAAAACACCGGTTTAACTGGTTACCGGTTAAACCGGAAAACTGGATATCTTTCCTGGACTAAAACGTGCAAGCAAACGTGACAACGTCAAATCTGGTTGATCCAACGTCTATTGTGCCTACTCTAGAACGTATTGACTACTGCAGCAATGAACAAGGCATCAATACGTGGGCGTGGGGAGAAGGAGGGTGGTAGCCTGAAAGTCTGTGGGTCCACTGCGGCACAACTCCCTCCCCTCTCCCCGCACACCCAACACTACCCAACACTCGCACACCAAACGCACACCACCCATCTCTGCTCGCAAGTCCAACACACCACCACTCCAACATGAGCCAAGAGGTGGAACCATTTCGAGTGTGATTGGCATGGTTTCTGGCGGTATATTATCTTGAAGTGGTTGCACAATGAGAAGTGTTGAGCTTTTAAACGGTTGGAGCATTTTCGAAATACAAGTTGTGTTTTATTTCATTTGTCACAGTTACTTTCTAGTTTAACTCGGGAGAACGTTCACATTCAACGACCTTCCGGACAAAGCCTTGTTCACAGGTGTTTTCCCCCTTGTACACCCCTTCTACCCACCGACTCGTGCCCTCGTTTACAGTGTGCGGGTCAGGAAATATTGATTTCGCAGAAGGTTTAAATCGTGCCAGGTAGACCAACGAACAGGGCGACTGCTGCTTGTACTCGTCGCACGACGCTATAACCCTGGTGGTGGTTTGTGCAGTTTCGGGAGCATGCAGTTTGCGGGTCTGGTTACAGTGGTTCCGCTGACAATCGACGGGAAGCTTTTCCAGTAGTACCTAGAAATAAATACATGTACGATATTGTTGGTGGTCTCGTGTGAGAGCTCCTCGGCTTTTCTTAGACGAAGAATTGAGCCTTTTTCGCGACATCTCGCGATGAGGTCCACCCGGCGGCACGCAACTCGCTCATCGTGTTCGACGATCCCTGCTCTGCTTACACTGCAAAGGGCGGCCTCGGCCTTGCGCTACACGAGGCCCACGGGGATAGGTTTGTTTGAGGCTGTATTGCCTATTTGTCACAGGCTCACCATACGAACGCACGTCGTTTTTTTTTCTGACAGTCCGGTGCGGGATGATTATCTGTTTTGGACCTTACGAGACCCCACAAATATCTACCGCATGCGCTCCTCAGGAGCGTGTCGGGAGAATTTATCGGTTTACGTGCCCGTCGGCCTGGATATAGTACCGGGGCAGGGCCTTGCGCTCGCGGGCGTGAACATGCGGGCGGTGGGCGCTGCAGCAACGTTTACCAAGAATATATATGGTGATGGAGAGCGCACATATCATATAAAACACAACAACCTATTTTGTTTCTGCACGTAGCTACATGCATAATCAAAGATTCCGTTCATTTATGTCGACGACGCACCCGGATTTGTATAAGACCACGTACTCGTACTGTACTCCTGATATACACGTACGTACGTACGCACGCACGTATGATACAGAGTAGTACCAGCACCACAGCAGAAACAGACCTGTGCACCATGGGTTCACACGTGCGTGGTACACCAGTGTGATACTATGATACTAATGATACTGGTGTTTGTTGTTTCTGTTCGTATGCGAGCGATGGGCAAAGCAGTGACAACCAGGCACACTTGTCGGCGCCTAACTATACACTTACAGTAAACGTGTCCAGATTACGTTTGGAGGGCTGAGGCCCGGGTGGGATCGGGAGCAGGGTCAAGGGTCAGGGGTGTTTAGAGGCAGAGGGTTCTGGCGGCAAGCGTGTGTTTTACTTGGTCTCAGCGTGTACCTGAAATACACCCTATACTACAGCAGCAGCAGCAGTCGTATTACAAAACTCTAACATGCCCAGATCGATATCTGCAGATTTACTAACACGATAACCTAATGCTTTTGTCTACGCAGTGTTAGACATAACACACTACTATAACATAACATAACGTAGTGACCAGCACTGCAAACACTACGTTATTCGGACCCCCCGTCTGATTGCCTTAGGCTCGGATAACGTGACATCAAACATTCGTTAGATGCGTTACAGTCTTAGCCGGCCGATACGTAACATTATGTTAGGGTGTTAGCCTAAATGCCGAGATCTCTAACAATATGTTACGGTGTTACTGTCAGTAATGTTCTGATCGTAACATTTCGTTACTTTGTTACTGAATAATATATCCAGACCCAACATTATGTTACTGAGTTACCGTTGGGGCCGAAGTCGTTCCAACATAATGTTACTACGTTACATTTCGGATCTTCCCGAGATCTAACATGTGTTGTTCGTGATATGCGGTTGCTCGATACTGGTTTCCCTATATGTGGGGGTTTCATACTGGTCTACGGAGATTGGGGCTTTACATGGTGTGGCGAGGCATTATGATCTGAGATGATGGATGCCTCGCGTGAAGCTGTTCCTCGTGGAGACAGTCGCTGATGTGAAGATACGACCCGGACTTTGATACGAAGATACTGTCCGTATATATGTGAGAGTGGAGCGTGACGGAACCGTACGGCTCGCTTCTGTGTGGTTCATGTGTGTGGAGCCGTTGGCGACAGGTACTGTGCTCCTTTGTGTCTGTGTGTGTTCGAGAGTCTGCTTCAACCTGGTGGGTTCCGTGTAATATATCCGGTGCCTCCTCACCTACGCCATAGCGGCACACCACGTGGTTGCAGAGAACACGTTATACAGCAAGCGGATTCAAACACGATCATCGGATTGCTTCGGGTCCGGAGGTCGCTGAAGCGCTATACTGTGAGGGGGAGTGGTAGGGGAGGACAGGCTGAGGAGATGACTCTCAGCTCGGAGGAATTTTGGAGCGGACGCGTTGGTGACGGACAGCAGCAACAACAGGTCGAGGAACTGAGGGTGCAGCTGGCCGCGGCGACCGCGGCTGGAGCAACGTCGAATGCGGTTCTGGGTGCCGTCAGGAACGAAGGGCATGCCCATAGAGCAGCGAGGAGATCTTTGGAGGTGAAGGCGGTGCGCCAGGATCATTTGGTTCGTATTTGGGTTGACCTGGAGAATCGGCTGGAGCAGGCGAAAGTGGGCCTTCGCAAGGAGCGATGGGAGGTAGGCCTTCGCATTGAGCACGCCGCTTTCTAGACTGTGCTGGATGGTCTACCATTCACGGAGCGTGAAGCATTCTTCTCAAGGATGAATGCAGAGCATGCGCCGAAAGCAGCCAACGCGGCCGAGCGAGCAGGGGCGCAAGAACGCAAAGTTGGGCCCGTCTTCTTTTTCGAGGGGGTCGAGAAGGCAGCAGGAAGAGTCGGGCCCAGATACGAAGACATGATGGAAGTGGACATGCTTCGTGTTGCTGGCGTACTGCCTGTGAGAAGTTTGGAGGCGTCTCTACAGCAGCAGCACGAGGCTGAGGTGGAGAAGCTCGCTGATGCCGTACAGCAGCAGCACGAGGCTGAGGGGAGAGCTCTCTTTTGCGGAGGCTGACGTGTTGGAGCTTGATGCTGCTGAACCTAAGGTACAGAAGCTTCGTGGTGCTGGCGTAACGCCCCCACCGCTTTCGTCGTTGGTGAAGCCGCAGCAGCTGCGTGAGGATGAGGGCGTGTCGATGCAGCAGCAATGGGATGGGGACGGTGTGGACGGAGGAAAGCCGCAGGTGGGCTTGGGCCAGAAGGGTTCAACATACCCGTTCGGCCCAGGCAAACGGGATGGGCCTGACGCGGTTGGGGAGGGGTACGGTGATGAACGAGGGGTGGAGCTCGTGGGAGAGGAGACCAGCAGAAGCAGCAGCAGCAGCAGTGCAGCAGCAGCAGCAGCAGCAGCAGCGGCGGCGGGGCGCGATCTTTCCCATTTGATCGGGGAAAGCAGGCATGTTATATTTTCCACATTTCTTGTTGGTGGATTGAGTGGATTGGATTTTCTTGGTCGGTTGTTTTGTTTTTGTGCTTCTCTGTGTCTTGGCCGGCAGATTTGAGCAATGACTGCTGTAGTTGTGGTGAGCTTGTACCCTGGTATGATGGATCGCAGCTATGTGTGTGGTTGGATGGGAACTGGGTAGGAGAGCGGACGTTCCCGTTTGACCCAGGCAAGTCAACAATTGGCTGGTATGTGTGCAGGACTGCTGTAGTTGTGTTATTGTACCCTGGTATGATGGAGCACAACTATATTGTGTGTCTTGCTGTTGGAATCACGGGGGGGGTTGTGGTGCCATGATTCTACAGACAAAGTGCACTGCTGTGTGGAATCAGTTTGTGATGGACTAATTTTACAGCAAGCAGCAATGCATGATATTTGTGACGGCTTGATTCTACAGCAGCAGTGCATGATTTGTTAGACTGCTGTGTACTGCGGGTATACCGTATTATATGTATACGTGGATGCATGATACCCGTACTGCTGTGTGTTGCTTGAAGCATAACAGGGGGTGGGTTGCCAGCTTGATTTTACAGCGCATGATCTTATTGTGTAGGAAAATTACTGCTGATTATTGGCTTGATTTTACAGCGCATGTTATAAAATGTGTTGGGGAAACTACTGCTAATTTTGGCTTGATTTTTCAATGCATGATCAATGCGTTGGAAAAGTACTGCTGATTTAAGCTTGATTCTACAACAGTACATAATATTGATGTGTGAAAATCAGTGCTGATGCGTTGTAACGGTAATTTTGTTTTTGTGCTCATGGAGAAGAAAGAGTAACCAGAAATCGGTACTGACGTTGTTTTTGTCACTATTGTTGTGTTGGGAAGAATCACGAGGGGGGGTTGATGGCATGCTTCTACCCACAGACATAGTGCATGATCATGTGGTTCGTTATCTAACGATTTGACTTGGTTCCTGGCGCTCAAGCTAATCACCCGATGCACCCTTTGCTCAACGAGTCAAACTCCACCCTCACTCTGCGGATTTATGAGATGTAGTCCATGCCGCGGTGACGTTGAGCCGCGGCGGAAGACAAGCGTCGAGTCCGTGGGGTAGGGAGCAGGTGACGGGGGTTGAGCGCGTGGGGTTGGGCTAGTTTATTAGCAATGGCCTACAGTAGATTAAATGTTTTTGGATCGTTTGTTACAGTAGGAATTGACGAGACGAAATATTTATGACGCTTGGATTGTGATATGTTTGCATTGGATATACGAGTAGAGTTATATGTACCTGGTTTACTGGTATATGATATTAGGCATTGTGAATTGCGTACTACGACCTCTGAAGTACGATGTCAGTATACTATAAAATGACAGCATCAACAGCTGCTGTAAATTGTCACGTATCTCGGTTATGACAGTTCGTATCATGACCTGGGGTATGATTGAAAGACGACGCTTTACCTGGTATATCGAGGGACTAAATGCTTGTTTTAATACTTCGTAGGAGGATAGTTTAATTATAACGCTGGATCTAGCAGTCTTGTACGTGAGTGCACGCATACAACGACAGCGACGTTCTGTTTGTTTCGTTGTCTGCGGCGCTTATTTGATATAGACCGCTGATGTTTCTGGTTTGTGGATTTGGACTTGAGTTTGGTTTTGATTTTATGGTTGAGGGATTGTAGAGTCACACTGATATCGCAGCATTTTTACTATCAACCATGCGATGAATGTTTTGTCGTCTACCGAGCAGGGGGAAGATAGTAGTTGTACTCGGTAACACAACGAAGACTTTCCATCGCAGATAGTGGAGTCGGGTTATATCATACGTGCATGCGGACTATGAACGCAAAGCTACTGACCGGAGGTCTGTCTCTAGAGGAGCAGTTATGCGCACTGGTGTCTATGTATGGTTTGACGTACAGTAGATGTCTGGAGCATGTGTCTAACGGGTAGTTTGAGATTAACACGTACGGTCGGCAGAGCAGCATGCCGACTTTCTCATCAAACCGTTGCATGCTGAGACATTTCGCTTTGACCGTGATTCCGTGGTGAACCTGTTGTGATTTAATCCACTGGTTCGTTTGCTTGTTTGTGTTTCCGGGGGTTTTGGGGAATTTGGTTTTGCGGTATAATAGTAGGAGTTTTCAATGTGCATGGAATGTTTTTGGAAAATACTTGAAGAATTTACGTTCGAATTCAGGAGTTCTTAAAGAAATGGGAGAAAGTGTTGGGAGGTACCCATACGCCGAGCAAGGTTAATACGACAGTAGAGTATGCCGATGGTCTTGATGAATCGTGCCGTACACTTTGGCTATTGGTTAATTGCGCACAACGTACAGGGGAACCAATTACTAATGCATATACTTCGTACATTCAGATGCGGATTGTTATCTTCTTGTATACTTCCGAGGGGAGTGTCAAGCAGGGGGGCTGCTATGATTTGATTTGAGATGTTCTATATCATCAAGGTACTTTACCAAAAGAAGGACCGAACTGATTGCAACAACTACAGAGGGATTTCGCTTGTTGCCCATGCAGGAAAAGTGCTGCTGAAAATCGTCGCATCCCGTATCAGCAACTACTGCGAGGACCGAGGCATCTTCCCCGAGGAACAGTGCGGTTTTCGTCCTACACGATCAACAGTCGACATGCTGTTCGTAGTACGACGATTACAAGAACTCGGACGAGACAGAAAAATCCCTTTGTACATGCGCTTCATCGATCTGCAGAAAGCATACGACTCTGTCGACCGAGAGCTGCTGTGGCAGGTTTTTACGCGCGTTGGCATACCAACTAAGATGCTTACAATCATCCGCCAGTTCCACGACGGCATGCGCGCTTGCGTACGCACAGATGACGGTGAGCACTCCGATTGGTTTAATGTCACGCAGGGGCTACGACAAGGCTGCGTGCTGTCGCCACTGCTGTTCAACGTGTTTTTCGCTGCTGTGATACACGTTGTTCTCGTACGCTTCATTCAGCGAAGACGAAGACATCGTGAGGGATTTGGTTCACCTCGAGGAGAATGTAGTCGTTGGAAAAGAGGTACCATTGGCATGCGTGCGAAGGGCTGTATGGGGTATGCTGTACGCCGATGATGCAGGAATTGTTTCAAAGTCTGCGGAGGGTCTCGCTAAAATGATGACAGTCACCGTGACTGTCTTCGAAGCAGCAGGCCTCACAGTTTCAGAAAAGAAAACGGAAACGATGATTCTACGAACACGGGACCAGACACCCCCTCCTCCGCCGCTCGTTATCGAAGCAGCTGGTCAGAGGTATAGACAGACGAGCCAGTTCTTGTACCTCGGCGGCATTATCCACGAAGACGCTGACCTCTCACTCGAAATCGAACGACGGATCCGTCTCATGTGGGCGTGCTTCAAACGGTTCGGACCAGAGTTGTACGACATGAAGACGGCTCGGCTTAGTCTGAAAGTCCGCATGTTGAAGGCCGAGGTGATTGAAACCCTGCTGTACGGATGTGTGACGGGACTCTCAGTGCACAACACTTCGCCAGGCTCCGATCGGTACACCACCAAATCCTCCTGCGGGTCATTGGCTTCCAGCGCCGGCCGCGTGGCGACTACAGGACCCTCTCGTACGCAAAGGCTCTCAAGAAGACACGATGCGAGAGTATCGAAACGACGATCCGTAAACGACGGCTGTTCTTTGCGGGAGCCGTGGCACGGCAACCCAAGGGGCGACTACCTAGTCGGGTGATGTTCGGGACCATGACGGGTGGGGAGGGACGCAGACCGGGAGGACAACCAAAGTCCTGGCAGAAATGCCTTGCTGAAGACCTCAAGGTGTTTCAAGCCACCAAGGGGTCCACGGCACAGGTCCCGTTGGTGTTTGGAGTAGAGACCGCAGCGTGGACCGTTGCAGCAACAAAAGTGGGCAAGTGGTACAAGGGGGTCCTCGAAGTGGCTGAACAGTTCATGGTCCGGTGGCACAAGGTCGAGGCGGAACTGAGTAGACAGCGCCACGCATCCGTCGCGGGGAGTGCACAAGGGAATGGGAAAGGGGAGGGCAACAGTCGTACGGAAACCGCGGTTGATGCGAGTAGGAGGGAGACAGCCGACAGGATAGCAAGGTACCAGGCTGACTAGAAGGTCCCACCTAGACTACCCGTGCCGCGCAACTCTGTAGCTGCTTCGAACGCGGCTCTGTTGTGTTTTTTCGGTTCGTTTCGTTTCGTCTTTTTAGTTTCATTGTTACTCTCGTTCTTATCACTGTGATGAGGAAGAAGTGCTACCTGGCTGGGTGGATGGCGAACTGGGTGTTTCTTTTTTTCTTTTTTCCTTGGTTATTTCTGGTGGTCTTTCTTTCCCTTTGTCTGTTTCTTTGTATTTATTTTTATTTTTATTTTTGTTTTTGCTTGGTGTACTGCCTGTTGTGGCTTCTCAAGGACAGCAATGCTACAGCCCCTCGCATCATTCATTTATTTTGTTTTACTCATTTATTTTGCCGTGATCGCTTTTGCCTTTGTCTCCCCGCCCCTCCGTATTTTCCTAGGACTTTCTTTGGTTGCTTGGCCACGCACATATTCATTTTTTTATTTTATTTGTTTGTTACTCCCTTTTCTCTTTCCTGGACTCTCGTGTGTGACACGAGAATGAAAAGGAACTGAGTAGGAAGTGCCACGTATCCGTTGTATGGGTGGCGCCCAAGGGAATGGAGACGGGGGGTGGGGGGGTTCGTACGGAAACCACGGCGGACGAAAGCAGGAAAGAGACGGCAAACAGAGTAGGTACCAGTACCAGACCGACTAACTGGTAGAACCTGCCTGTACTACGGGCACAAACCTACCTCGGCTGGCTGGAAGGTGCTTTCGGTGTGCTCCGGCTGCCTGTCCTTTCCTGTCGTTCTTAATCTTGCTCTGTTGGCGCTGTTTTTCGGTCTATTTCATTCCGTTTCATTTCATTTGGTTTCTTTTTTATTGGATGTCGCATCTCTGGGAGAAGCACGACACTTTCTTTTATTTTGTTAAGCTTTTGTTTGGTTGCTTGATTGTTGATTTGCTTCAGTATGTTTACTTTTATTATTTTTCCTTTTCGCTTTTCTTTTTTTCTCTTTTTCTCTCGCATGCACCTGGATTGCTAGCAGGGTAGGTCTTGCCTGTCGTTTATGGCATTGCATTTTCTGCTCTGCTTACTACACTGAGCGCAGTATCTCTGTGTCGTAGTTTTGTGACCACAGAACTGGTACCTTTTTAGGATGAAGAATCGGCACGGACACTGGGTGTGCTGGATGTCGACGGGTAGAAAGGAAGGTTTAATGTGAAGAACACACAAACACATCTCAGGGATGTTCTGTTATTGTGCTTTTACAGAGTGCACAACAGGGGGGCCGATGCTATCGGGTGGTACGGTATCTATGTGAAGACGGTGTCATTGATTTTGTTTGAAGGTTTTACCAGCACACTCTCGTTTGTTGGATTTTCCCCTTCCCGTAGTTACTGCCTCGCTATAGTTTAGGAGATATATACTGGAATCGATATCGAGAGATCTGGTGTCAGGATTGCCGTTTTACGTTGGCAATTCTTGAGGATGGAATTTGGGATTGCCGTTTTACCTTAGCAATTATGAAGGGTGGAATTTCGGGTTGCTGTTTTACCTTGGCGATGATTTATTATAGAATTTGGGACTTGCCGTTTTACCTGGTAATTGGTGATAAGTTATTTGGGACCTATCGTATCGCGCACCGAATAGGGGGACTGTTCGTGGTATGCGGTAGCTTGATACAACAGGTTTTCCGGTCTTGGGGGTTTCATGTATTGTGGGGTTTCGTATTATGTATCGAGGCATTATTTAATATGCCTCGTGGATGGAGAGATTGAGCTGCCCCGGGAGGTAGTCGATGATGCTAAGATACGACCCGGACTTTGATACGAAGACACTGTCCGTATATATGTGAGAGTGGAGCGTGACGGAAAGGTACGGCTCACTTCTGTGTGGTTTATGTGTGTGGATCCGTTGACGACAGGTACTGTGCTCCTTTTGTGTGGGTGTGTGTTCGAGAGTCTGCTACAACCTGGTGGGCTCCGTGTATAATATCCGGTGCCTCCTCACCTACGCCATAGCGGCACACCACGTGGTTGCAGAGAACACGTTATACAGCAAGCGGATTCAAACATGTGCTACCTGTGTTAGGGGTAAAGCGGCGTCGTGGAGAAACATTCTGTAGCCATGTTATCCAATTTTGCTGACATCACAGTGACACAGTTACTGGTAATTTACTCGTAGTGGATATGAGGCGCGACCTCAGTACCTGCAGTAATCAAATCTGCAATGCATCACGCTGGGGGAATACTGCTTGTGCTGAACCAACGCCAGTGAACATCTACGTTTACGTTCCGTTTGAGTTATTTCTTTTTAATTCAAGAAAAGCATATCGTCAGCATACAGCAGCAGCAGAACAGCAGCAACAGCAGCATCAGGTAAAGGCTAGGGTCAGCGTCGCTTTACGCTCGGCTTGTCGGTCTAACCCTTGAACCCTCTGTACAAGTATTTAATTGGGCAATAACCAAAGACGGGTACGATACCCGGTCGGTTTTCACTCAAAAACGGGTTCAGCCTGGAATCAAGGCAAACACACACCCAGCGAGTCACGCGATTGTCCAAAAATAAATTGTACCCATTTTTGAGAGATGCTGTCCCGGGTGCAACTGTATGTTCTACAAGGGCCCCGCTTCGCGGGCGGCTGACGCCGCCCGCTACGCTTACGCAAGGAAAGGGGTACAGAACTGAAGAGGTCCATGGTTTAGTACAGGCACCGCGACTTGAAACTGCCAAGAGGTTCATGGTGCAGCAAAGAAACGGCGGACTTGACATGCATGCAAAACATATTCGGGGTACACAATAGCTCCATGCTCCAGGATGACAAAGCTGTACTTTCGAAAGAGAAAGCACAGCAACACGGCTCACGGCACGGCGCTGCGCTGCGCTGTCTGCATTGGTGGCGTAAGATGCGTTTTTTGTGAGTACGTGTGGTATACAACAACAGTATTAGACTACTGTATTACGGGCGACCATAGTAAACAGGGCCTGCGGTACACACAAAAACCTATAGAGACATACTTACAGATATCTCGCCCAGAGATTCCTCATCCCTGCACTCTCAGAGCTCCCACTTCGACACCGCCTCCTCTCCATTACTTGGAGCTTTCCTCCCTGTCTTTGTTTCCTATCATTTTTTGTTCGCGAGAGCCTTTTTATTTTTCGGTTTTGGGTTCGCGCGTGTACCCAGAGAGCACGGCAGCGCGGGCGAGCCCGGCACCATCGCGGGTATGGGAGGGCTCTGGCCAGTAGAGGGGGGTGTGGAAGGAGCGCGGTTGCCTTTTTCGTGGCTAGGCGTGGTGTGTCCATCGAGACACGAGGGAGGCAGGAAGGGGCTTTGCCTGCGTTGCTGCTGGTGGTGCGAATACAGTATGTTCAAAACTATAAGGATCGTTTCGTTGTGTAAAGGAATATTCAAGCGGCGCTTATTTCTCAACCAAATATATTAACAAGAGAGAGACCCAGGCGGTTTGAACACCATAATGCTCGAGCGGGCGATTGAGGACCACGATGAGCACCGGGCTTCACGCTATGCGGGCCTGGGGCAGAGGGGCAGTAGAGCTCGACCCGGACCGAATCGATGGCGAGGTGATCGCGGGGGGGCGGACAGCATCGAGGGTGACAGAACGTGACAGTCGTTTTAACTCTTTTGTGTTTTGAGCGGCGCAATCATGATACTGCTGTATGTCATTCGAATTCGAAGTGCTACGACGTACGAGTACTGCTGTTGTTGTTGCTTGCCGTTTTGTTCGATTACGAGTACGAGTACAAGTTTAATACGAGTACGAGTATGAGTCGGGTACGAGTATATAGGAGTACGAGTACGACTCGAGTATGAGCCGAGTACGAGTAGGAGCACGAGTACGACTCGAGTACGAGTACGAGTACGAGTATAATACGAGTACGAGTACGAGTCGAGTACGAGTAGGAGTACGAATACGTATGCACGTCTTTCTCAGTTTTGTGGATTTTTTTGTTTTTCATACTCCACAACTTGATGATCGTGCTGGTGCTGTGCTTTTTCTCTTTCATACAATAGAGTAATACAGAGTACGAAGTACTACGTACAGTAGTAATGCTGTTGTTGTATACCACACATACTCACGAAAAATGCACATATCACACCCCCACAGCAGACAGCGCAGCGCCGTGCCGTGAGCCGTGTTGCTGTGCTTGCTCTTTCGAACGTATAGCTTTGTCGTCCTGGAGCATGGAGCTATTGTGCACCCCGACCATGTTTTGCATGCATGTCAAGTCCGCCGTTTCTTTGCTGCATCATGAACCTCTTGGCACTTTCAAGTCGTGGTTCCTGCACTACATCATGGGCCTCTTCTGTACCCCTTTCCTTGCGCGAGCGTAGCGGGCGGCGTCAGCCGCCCGCGAAGCGGAGCCCTTGTATTTACATACTTTTACTCATAATATTTGGTCCTATTTATCATGGTCCCACGTAATAGTACTTCGTATTTTGTACTTCGTACTTTGTACTTCGTACTTTGTATATACCTTTTTGTATGAAAGAGAAAAATCACAGCACCAGCACGGTCGCCAAGTTGTGAAGTATGTAAAACAAAAACACCCACAAAACTGAGAAAGAGGTACATACGTACTCGTACTCGACTCGTACTCGTACTCGTATTACGTACTCGTACTCGAACAAAACGGCAAGCAACAAGAATAGCAGTACGTCATAGTACTTCGAATTTCGAATGAAATAGTATCGTGATTGCGCCGCTCAAAACACAAAAAAGTTAAAACGACTGTCACGTTCTGTCACCCTCGATGCTGTCCGCCTCCCCGCGATCACCTCGCCATCGATTCGGTCCGGGTCGAGCTCTACTGCCCCTCTGCCCCAGTGAGCCCCGTGGCCCGCATAGCGTGAAGCCCGGTGCTCATCGTGGCCCTCGTTCGCCCGCTCGAGCATTATGGTGCTCAAACCGCCTGGGTCTCTCTCTGTGAATAATATTTGGTTGAGAAATAAGCACCGCTTGAACATTGTTTTACACAAAGAAACGGTCCTTATAGTTTTGGACATACTGTATTCGCACCACCAGCAGCAACGCAGGCAAAGCCCCTTCCTGCTTCCCTCGTGTCTCGATGGACACACCACGCCTAGCCACGAAAAAGGCAACCGCGCTCCTTCCATCCCCCCCTCTACTGGCCAGAGCCCTCCCATACCCGCGATGGTGCCGGGCTCACCCGCGCTACCGTGCTCTCTGAGTACACGCACGAACCCGAGTCCGGGAAATAAAAAGGCTCTCGCGAACAAAGAATGATAGGAAACAAAGGCAGGGAGGAAAACTCCGGCAATTAATCAAGTAATGCAAAGGAGGCGGTGTCGAAGTGGGAGCTCTGAGAGGGCAGGGATGGGCAATCCCTCAGAAAGACAAACGTAAGTATGTCTATGTCTATTGTGCTTGGCTTTCAACCGTTTTCAATTACACTTCATGCTTAAACCACTTGCTCACAACAGTGTGCCTCGCTCTCCACTGCGTCTGCGGCCGCTCTTACCTTGTTTCATTTTCTTCCAAGCTTTTTCACATTTCACTTAAACTCTATTCAACCATTTTACGCACCTGGATACGTACGTCTTCAGAGCAAAGATGTCGGGAGACATGTCACTGTCAAGCTGTCTGTCTGTCAAGGCAAATCCAGCTGTCTAGACATATGTCCCCAGTCCCCCTGGCAGAAAAAGTCTCTTAATATCTGTGGAAACCCTATTTTTGTTTTTTTTTGTGAGGCTATTTTACTCGTTTGAGATAACGCTAATTTCAAATCATCGATATTCTGCAGTTCGATTTCAATATTTTTCTGTAGATCGGACTCGGAAATGTAGCAAAATGGCGAAAAAAAACAAAATACCAGGGGTACGCGCGGTGCCGAAGGCCCCGCGCGGTACGGGATGGGACGGTTTTGCCCGCCGCAGGCGGAATTTTTTTTGGGTCTTCCCGAGGGGCGGTATGGGAAAATGTTCCCGTCTGTTTACCGCGGGACGGGAATGGGACGGGAAGGTGGGAAACCATTTGGTTGACGGGATTGGACGGGAAGACACGATTCTTTGGCGGTACGGGACGGGACGGGAACCGATTTTTGGCGGTACGGTACGGTACGGGAAACATTTTTCGGCGGTACGGGAAATGATCGGTGAACGGGTCGGGAATAGGTCGGGAATAAGTCGGGAATGGGTCGGGAATGGGTCGGGAATGGGTCGGGAATGGGTCGGGAACCGGGTCGGGAATACGGTCGGGAATACGGTCGGGAAACGCAGTCGGGAATTGTTGGGAACACGGTCGGGAACACACGCTGGAGACAACGACTGAAAAGGGTATAATCAAAAGTCTTCTTCGAGTACGAGTATAACATTCGCGAGAACAGTGCCAATAGGAGCAGGAACCGGGGCTGATTGCTTTGGCGCTGCTTGAGGCGCCGAAGCAGATCCGCCGGGATCCTCCACCTCCACAACGTCCATGCTTGATGCCATGTTCTGTCTTTGGGCCGGGTGGTGGTGTGAGTGTTCTTGGTTTTATTCTCGACATAATAATTTCCCAAATGTACGACCGATTTATTATACGTACTATTATTTCAAATAGCGAGGTGTGAGTGGGTCCGATTGAATGGTTGATACAAATTTTAAGTTCGTGTTTAAATTTTGAATTAAAAAAAAACGAGAGGAAAAATAAAGAAAAAAGGAAATATATATTCGCGCGTAGACGATTTGTTTTTATAGTTCGGAAACATATACGAGTAAAAATGCAGTATACGCACTTGCATCCATCCATGGTCATGCGATGGGAAAACGAAAAAATCGGCGGTAAATGAAATGGGAATATCTGCCCCAATAGTGAGATGCGGGATGGGAGAAGCTGTGCCCCATGGTCGGGATGGGACGGGAATCACTTACATGACAGTGGGATGGGAATAGTCGGGACTGGGCGGACAGCGGGACGGGAATAGTCGGGAATGGGCAGACAGTGGGATGGGAAACAGTCGGGAACGGGAACACGGCCATTACCGCGGGACGGTAGAGCTCGGGAACAGAAACTGACGATGGTACCGGTCGGGAAATCGCGGTCGGGAACGAAAAATCTGACGGTTTCCCATTCCCGTACCGTACCGTTCCCGTCCCGACCACATTTTCCCGTCCCGACCTTTACCGCGCGTACCCTTGCAAAATACAGGGAAAAAATGTCAATTTATACATTATTGTCAGGCGTTTTTCATAAAGCGGGGATTCTTCGGTTGTGTCCCCTGTTTTTTGCTGTCAAGGCTGTCTGTCAAGGCATTTGCCTTGACGCTGTCTGTCAAGGGGTGAAAGTGCTGTCTCCCGACATCTTTGCTTCAGAGTGATACGACCATCCACCTACAGGGGTCCGCATCTGAGATAGACCTGTTTTTTAATTCTGCCTTGATACCTTTACTGAAAAAACGAAGGCAACAAATCACACGCCGTTTGTGTCCAACGGTGCCGTGAGTAAAAATGAAAATTCGCGTTTGCGTCTTTTTGTTCGTCGTGTCTTTTTTGTTCAGTATTCACCTTCTGAGGCAGATTTCGTATGGGATTCCTAATGGCCAATTTTCCATACACTTATTGTCCGAAGGCTAGGAAAATCAGATTCTAGGCAAGATATTCAAAATATGATCGCGGAGAATTGTGGTGATAGGCTATGATATACGATCATCATGCAACTTGTTTTGGTGAAAAATATTCAAGGGTACGCGCGGTGCCGGCGGTACGGGATGGGACTGTTTTGCCCGCCGCAGGCGATTTTTTTTTTGGGTCTTCCCGAGGGGCGGTATGGGAAAATGTTCCCGTCTGTTTACCGCGGGACGGGAATGGGACGGGAAGGTGGGAAACCATTTTGTTGACGGGATTGGATGGGAAGACACGATTCTTTGGCGGTACGGGACGGGACGGGAACCGATTTTTGGCGGTACGGTGCGGTACGGGAACCATTTTTCAGAGTTACGGGAAATTATAGGTGAACGGGTCGGGAATAGGTCGGGAATAGGTCGGGAATGGGTCGGGAATAGGTCGGGAATAGGTCGGGAACCGGGTCGGGAATACGGTCGGGAAACGCAGTCGGGAATGGTTGGGAACACGGTCGGGAACACAGGCTGGAGACAACGGCTGAAAAGAGCGAAATATAATCAAAAGTCTTCTTCGAGTACGAGTACTACTACTGGAGTACTCCTCGTAGCTTCTATGTGTCTAGTTATATTACCGACTTATGACTTCGACGTATTGATATGCTACGATAGACGAGTATATCATTCGCGAGAACACTACCAATAGGAGCAGGAACCGGGGCTGATTGCTTTGGCGCTGCTTGAGGCGTCGAAACAGATCCGCCGGGATCCTCCACCTCCACAATGTCCATGCTTGATGCCATATTTTGTCTTTGGGCCGGGTGGTGGTGTGGGTTTCTTTGTTGGTTTTATTTATGACATTATAATTTCTCAAATGTACGATTATTTTTACGTACGTACCATTATTTCAAATAGCGAAGTGTGAGTGGGGCCGATTGAATAGTTGATACAAATTTTAATTTCGTGTTCAAAATTAAACAAAACGAGAGGGAATAAAAAATATATATATATATATTCGCGCGTAAACGATTTGTTTTGGGCAATGGTCATTTGGGGGTATACCCCCTGTTTTTACGGCCATTTGGGGGTAGGGTCAAAATGCGCCCGCGGAACGTGCGCCCGCGGGCCGAAACAGGCCTCAAACGCCATTCCGAAAGCCTGGCGAGATGCCCGAAGCCCATGCCAAGCACGCACATTTTTTTTTTTTCTAGGCACGTCTTTGGGCCTTACAGGACGGCGGCGCAATAGGGAGCAAACTAAGTCCCCTCTTTGACATCTCGGGGGGGGATAACCCCATGTACCTACTAAATGTATCTACTCCCCCCGATTGACCACTTTTTTCACCCCGTTCGACCGAAACCATACCCCTGTTTGACCATCTGCGACAGCCTCAAAAACGACTACAGCAGTACGTATCCACGTCACCGCCGAACAGACCGAATAGACCACGGGGCGGAACATCCAGAACTCGCGAATAGTCTGGATCGTTTGCCCCCCAAAATATCGGCGGAACAACATAAAAATCAAATCTTTATAGGCGACATGAAGATATCGGCTCTTCTCAGAAAATGTAGGCCCTTCTGATGGGAAAAACAAGTGGTGTGAGAAGCAGGACACATACGGGTACGAGATGCTCGGCGTATCTCAGGGGGTCGTGGGTTGCTGGGTGTTTCGTGCTGGGTGCGTGGTGCTTCGTTGCTGGGTGCTGTGCGTCATGGATGCTCGGTGCTTGGTTTTGTCGGACGGGAGGGGTCTTTGGGACACGAACAACATCAGGCGCAACGTTCGGTCGTTAGTGTTATTGAGAGGTGCTTTCCTCCCGTCCCCCATCGTATCCATCCCCCGAGACCGCTTGCGACGGAGCACACGATATGTGAACCTATGTTATACTACTCGTACTATACTACTTCTACTACTGCTACGGCTACCACTACTACTACTACTACTACTACTACTACGGCTACCACTACTACTACTACTACTACTACTACTACTACTATAAAGATTTGATTTTTATATTGTTCCGCCGATATTTTGGGGGGCAAACGATCCAGACTATTCGCGAATTCTGGATGTTCCGCCCCGTGGTCTATTCGGTCTGTTCGGCGGTGACGTGGATACGTACTGCTGTAGTCGTTTTTGAGGCTGTCGCAGATGGTCAAACGGGGGTATGGTTTCGATCGAACGGGGTGGAAAAAGTGGTCCATCGGGGGGAGTAGATCAATTTAGTAGGTACGTGGGGTTATCCCCCCCCGAGATGTGGTCAAAGGGGGGACTTAGTTTGCTCCCTCGTGCGCCGCCGTCCTGTAAGGCCCAAAGACGTGCAAAAATAAAATAAAAAAATGTGCGTGCTTGGCATGGGCTTCGGGCATCTCGCCAGGCTTTCGGAATTGCGTTTGAGGCCTGTTTGGGCCCGCGGGCGCACGTTCCGCGGGCGCATTTTGACCCTACCCCCAAATCCAAATGGCCGTAAAACCAGGGGGTATACCCCCAAATGACCATTGACCATTTGTTTTCATAGTTCGGAAACATATACAGTAAAAATGCAGTATACGCACTTGCATCCATCCATGGTCATGCGATGGGAAAACGAAAAAATCGGTGGTAAATGGAATGGGAATATCTGCCCCAATAGTGAGATGCGGGATGGGAGAAGCTGTGCCCCATGGTCGGGATGGGACGGGAATCACTTATATGACGGTGGGATGGGAATAGTCGGGACTTGGCGGACAGCGGGACGGGAAAAGTCGGGAATGGGCAGACAGTGGGGTGGGAAACAGTCGGGAACGGGAACACGGCCATCACCGCGGGACGGTAAAGCTCGGGAGCAGAAACTGACGATGGTACCGGTCGGGAAATCGCGGTCGGGAACAAAAATCTGACGGTTTCCCATTCCCGTACCGTACCGTTGCCGTCCCGACCACATTTTCCCGTCCCGACCTTTACCGCGCGTACCCTTGAAAAACATTAATTTTCGATGTCGCTGAAAATGGATATATTCTTCACCAAGCAGTCAGGAAAAAACCCAGAAACGGGCAATTTTTCAGCGCCATCAAAAATGAATATTTTTCACCAAAACAAGTTGAAAGGAAAAAACCCTTAAACGGAAAAAAATTCAGCGCCAACAAAAATAAATATTTTTCATCAAAACAGTGGGATTTGTTGCCTTCGTTCTTTTAGTAAAGGTATCGGCAGAATAAAAAAACAGGTCTATCTCAGATGCGGACCCCTGTATCTTGTACTGCTGTTGTATGTATGCACAGCAGTATCAGCTTACCTGGTATGTATGTATAATACGTACGCTACGACTGATGATGTATTTTTACTTTCTTATGGAAGGTCGATTTGTTTCAGCTCGATTTTTTTTTTGGCCAATAATTGATGTTTTTGACCCGAAACGCAGTCGAAAGGGTCGTGCGCTTCTCGGAATGTATTATTCTCCTACCATCCACCAGATACCCAACGTAAAAAGCCACTTCTCCATCGGAGCAGTTTGAAATATCCAGCATTTTCACAAATCGAGCAATAGACATAAAATGCTGAAGCTCATGCTGCACATTGTCGGATGGCAAATATAATAATAAGGGCAACTGCCAAAATCAGGTATACCTGATCCATTTGAGCCAAAATCAGGTATATACTAAAACCAAGTAAAAAACGCACGCCACGAACGGTGTTTTCCAGGACTTTTTGGCTGTGAGAAATAATAAAACATACTTTTGAATTTTCGCCTGAACAGCAGAATGGTAGCAGATGTGTGTGTCCTCCAAACTCTTGATAAAGGTATTAAGACCAAACGTTATCGTACCACTTTGTGGCTCTTTTTTCTTCCCGACTTTTATTTCGGCAAACAAAGATAAAGGCTGTGCAGCAGCAGTGCCTATGGCCAAAGCAACATAATACTCGTATGTATTCAAAATATGGTACGTATCGTTTTCGTATACGTACTCGGTGTACGTCATACGTACATATTATACGTATCGTTCTCGTATATAGTGCAAGGCATGTATTATCGTATATATTTGCGGAACAATAAAAGAGCCAACCAAGATAATGGCGTATTGTGCCTGGCATCATCTCAGGGGTCAGATGATGACGAGACGCCCCTTTTTGTTGGATTTTTCTATCTTGGGGAACATAGTGGCCAACTTTATGCTCCATACGAGGGGTACACCCATTTTCTTTGGCACTATGTTGCTGATAAGATTATGAACGAGCCACAAAGTGGTACCATAACCTTTGGTCTAATACCTGTCGTATACTTTCATTGATTTCGTGATCACACTCACTCCTACGACGTGTATTTCCGTATTCTTGTACCAGGTACGTATGTATATAGTCGTAGCCACATTGATAGCATACGAACAAAACATCGAGTTAATTTCAGACTGAACTGCTCGCTTTCCGTACCGTGTCAGCAAGAGGCAGTACGTAATACCTGGAGTATTACTCGTACAACAGGTCCATTGTGCTGTATGCGCGCGTATGATACGTTCTGTAATCGTTGTGGCGGGTCGTATGTACATAGTGTGGTGATGTCTTCGTGTCGGGCGTATAGGAGACAGTGTACGTATGACCTCTGATTGGCTCAAAATTCGCCAAAATCAGTTGAAAGCTAAACAAAGTAGACAAATCCAGGTGTATCTGAGCGTTTCATGCCAAAATCAGGTATGATCAGCTGGGTATGATGTGAGGCTGGCCAATGAGAGGTGTCCTGGCGTGTGATTTGTACTTGGTTTTAGTGTTGTACCTGTTTTTGGCACCAAAGTGACCAGGTGTACCTGATTTAGGCTCAAGCCCTAATAATAATATAATCAAATACAATTTGAAGGTACTTTCCAGTCAGAAATAAATTACGGAAATTTTGAATAATAATAAATAATAGTTTGTGCTTCTGGAATGGTATTTGTTGGATATTATAAAAATTCGACAGCGCACAGCAGGACATCTCACAGATTACCAAGGAAGAGGTCGTTTGCGAATCGGCGTTCTGTGGCTGGAGCAGTCGCTGGATTGGCGAAAACTGTTTTTGTCCCTCCTCAAACCGTATGGTCTCGGGGTCTTTCTCGATACATCAACCCATACGATAATCGCTTGTGTACGTGGGAGGTCCATACATTAAAGTATGGAGTATATATGCCTGGTGTTTTGGGTAGTGTGAAATGTCGAACGAGGTCGTACAACGGTACAACGGTACGGTACCTGCTATTAATAGGTTCAATGTGAAGAACACACAAACACCTGCTAATTTGCAACTACTGCTGCTGTTTGTGCTGATATTTGACATTCCCCATCCAAAACACCAGGCATATACTCCATACTCTGTTCAAGTGCCTGTATCTCTCAAGTACACAAGCGGTTATCGTGTGGGTTAATTTTTCGATACGACCCAGAGACCATACGGTTCGAGGAGGGAAAACAAATAGTTTCCGCCAATCCAGCGACTGCTTCAGCCACAGAGCACCGATTCGCAAACGGCCTCTTCCTTGACCATCTGTGAGATGGCCTGCTGTGCGCTGTCGAGCTCTCGTGGGACTACCAGCTTTGCTTAGATAGCACGGCACGGCGGGGGTGTGGGCATGTCGGGCTGGAGAGTCAGTGACGCACGAGCAACCTTGACGAAATATCTTGTTTTACGAGTCTCCCGGCCTGAAACGTGCCGATTCTCCGCCGAGGCCCTTCCTTTTCGCCTCGTAGAGGTGCCCCAGCAGAAACGACTCTGCTGTTGGTCCGCACGATGATTGGCATCGGGTAACTCAAAGCTGTTGCGGAGCCGAATGGAGACGAAAAATGCGGCTACACATTACAGCCCCGGGAGATGTAAAGCCTTACAACTTCACTAGACTTTAAAATAAAGTTTTGGCATTTTAGCCAATAATGGTTGATATTTCGAGAGAAATACACAGCTCAATCCTTTTTTTGGAGGGCTAGTCATAGCTACCTGGTAGTTACGTGGCTACCAGGGAGTGAAGGGTTCCCTACGAGAACGACCCCACCCCCACACTCTTACCCATGAGATCTCTCCTTACTTGCGAGATACGAGGGGGGTTTTGTGGAGGCACTGCTTTGTCACACATGACATATGTATACATAAGAAATACAAGTTCGCGTCGAGGCCTCAGCCAAACCTGCCCAAGACCCCGACACGGCCGACATCGTCTGACGAGGCGATCTCCATAGTTAACAATACATCGCGTCCCTCTCGTGTAAAACTAAATCAATCCACACTAACTACTTATTATACTCATCGTATACAAAGTATACGAACGTCATGCATTCTATCGACCTGGGGTGTTACCTACTGAGCTATCAGGATAAAATATCGATCGATTACCCAGCCCAGGGTAATCCTTGTAACTTGTCCCCCTTTCTGAACGGCAGGATTTGGGACGTCGGTACCACCGTATACACTACCGGCCCTCTCATAAGAAAGTGCCCCACAAGAAACTCAGCCTAAACATTACGGGGGAGATAAGAAAATCGACAGCTATTATACTGAAGTTAGTGTGGGACACACCCCTTTCTCAAATAAGAAAGTCAACCTAAGCCCGATTTCTAGTTTCTTATGAGCGGGCCGGTACTGTACGGCCGTACGTTGACCTGCCCGCTTCGTTCCAACACCAGGGGAACCAGGGAGACCTTTTTTTCGGGGGGGAGCGCACGCGCAGGCAAGCATTTCTATAAAATAAACGTTCGCCCCGTGTCCTCGACGACGTCAAATGTGATAGTATTAGGGTAATAAGGACACAGAGTATCCCTTGCCAGGTCAGCCTATTGAACAGGTAATCGTTGGTACTCACGTGTGCTGTTTACGGAGAGATAGAAGAAGAGAAGCTTAATTCCTTGTCCCACAATGGAAGACTGAAAGACAGAGAGATCGGTTTGCCTTGGCTCTGAGAAAACTCCCTAGTTTCCATCTAAGATACGCCTTCCAAGTGCTGTACTACCAATACGATTATTATTTATTATACACTTATACACGTTACCGGGTATTTGCCAAGGATTATCCAAGGGTACGCGCGGTAAAAGTCGGGACGGGAACGGTACGGTACGGGAACGGGAAACCACATGATATTTCGTCCCCGGCCGCGATTTCCCGACCGGTACCGTCGTTAGCTTCTGTTCCCGAGCTCTACCTTCCCGCGGTAGGGTGCCGTATTCCCGTTCCCGACTGTTTCCCATCCCACAGTCTGCCCAGTCCCGACTATTCCCATCCCGATGTCTGCTCACATGTTCCCGTCCTATCCCAACTTTGGGACACAACTTCTCCCATCCCGCATGTCACTATTGGGGCAGATATTCCCATTCATTTCATTACCGCCGTTTTTTCTCGTGTTTTCATCGAATGATCATGGATGCAACTGGATTATGCGTATGAAACTTTTGATAAGTAGTACGCACAGTGGTACGTACGAGCACAGAGTACATACGAAGCTATGGGTGATATCCATCTTTTTTTTGGGTCATCCTTGGGTCATCACCCATAGATACGAAGTGTGTGTGTGTGTTCTTCACATTAAACTTCCGTTCTACCCGTCGACATCCAGCACACCGAGCAGCTGTCCGTGCCGATTCTTTATCCTAAAAAGGTACCAGTTATGTGGCCACAAAACTACGACACAGAGATACTTCGCTCAGTGCAGTAAGCAGAGCAGACAATGCAATGCCATATACGACAGGCAAGATCTCGTGTGTGTGTGTGTTCTTCACATTAAACCTTCCTTTCTACCCGTCGACATCCAGCACACCCAGTGTCCGTGCCGATTCTTCATCCTAAAAAGGTACCTGTTCTGTGGCCACAAAACTACGACACAGAGATACTTCGCTCAGTGCAGTAAGCAGAGCAGACAATGCAATGCCATATACGACAGGCAAGATCTCGTGTGTGTGTGTGTTCTTCACATTAAACCTTCCTTTCTACCCGTCGACATCCAGCACACCCAGTGTCCGTGCCGATTCTTCATCCTAAAAAGGTACCTGTTCTGTGGCCACAAAACTACGACACAGAGATACTTCGCTCAGTGCAGTAAGCAGAGCAGACAATGCAATGCCATATACGACAGGCAAGATCTCGTGTGTGTGTGTGTTCTTCACATTAAACCTTCCTTTCTACCCGTCGACATCCAGCACACCCAGTGTCCGTGCCGATTCTTCATCCTAAAAAGGTACCTGTTCTGTGGCCACAAAACTACGACACAGAGATACTTCGCTCAGTGCAGTAAGCAGAGCAGACAATGCAATGCCATATACGACAGGCAAGATCTCGTGTGTGTGTGTGTTCTTCACATTAAACCTTCCTTTCTACCCGTCGACATCCAGCACACCCAGTGTCCGTGCCGATTCTTCATCCTAAAAAGGTACCTGTTCTGTGGTCACAAAACTACGACACAGAGATACTACACTCAGTGCAGTAAGCAGAGCAGACAATGCAACGCCATATACGACAGGCAAGACCTACCCTGCTAGCAATCCAGGTGCATGCAAGAGAAAAAAAGAGAAAAAGAAAAAAGCGAAAAGAAAAATAATAAAAGCAAATATACTGAAGCAAATCAACAATCAAGCAACCAAATAAAAAGCATGACAAAAAAAGTAGGGCTGTGAGTCGGCACGACTTAAGTCGCCGATTAGCTATTAGTCGTACTAATAGTCAGTCGTGAAACGGAGGTGCCGACTTTCCGACTTATTGGGTTTCCTTAACTGTAGGAAGGCTTTTTCAATGCGGGGTACAGCTTTTAATGTGAATTGCTGCGGGCTGCGGATACCCTCACATGCCCTGTGACACTGCAACGCACAGCGGGAGATCCACACACACACGCACACATGGCGGAACAGCCCATCTCTCTCGACGGTGCCGACGGCGTCAGCCCTGGCGCACCCAATGCCAACGCTGAGGGCCGAGATCCCGTGAGCAAAGTTGTGGCCATTATCGACCCGCGGACCACTTTGGCGAGTGCACGCGACCCCGAAACGGTGTGCTTTACCGCGTGGAGCATGAGCAGAGGCGCAGCAAGCCGCTCAGATCCAACAACCCGCTGTGGAAGTTTTTCATGGTCCACCTGTAGTCCGTCCGGCTCAAAATATCAAAATTTCCCCCATCACCAAGGAACACTTATCTCGGGTATGGGTAGGTTGTTGTAAAAAGCAGAGATACCCTTAGAACGGCCCTCTCGAGACGGCGATAACAACACGTCGATTTTTTTTTTATCATTATTATTTAGCCCGATTTTTTGCAAAAAACTTGAATTTCTGGTCCAAGCTTAGGTCGATTGTAATGTTGCCACACAATAATTAGACTGCGTATTTAGCTAGCTCGTCATATTTCCGCCTGGGCCTTTTTTCTGTTTTTAAAAAATCGATAAACTGACGGAGATATCGGCATAAAATCGGATTTTGGAGGCCGTTTTGTTCAAGTTGGCATTAAATAGTTGGGTGTGAGATTTTATGTAAAGGGCGGCAAACGATGAATTAACACCATACGCGCAGGGCTTTTTTTTTCGTTTCTCCTGGGAACTGAAAGTTCGTGAGATATTGAGGATTTATCCCAAAATGACTGATTTTGGCCAATTTTCGCCTGTCTTGGCATTTTTTTTCTTGATGCTGTGCTGCATGATCACTTGTTAGTAGTGTGAATTTTTGTTTCCGTTCAAAATCTCAGCATTGATTCGTCTCGCCTTTGCGATCACGAATATACCATTTTCAATGTCTAACTTTATTTGTTGAGCTCGGTATAGTATAAAACGTGAATGGAAATAATGTCCCGGGTGGACCATATAATCGATGGTTTAGGACTTGCCGTCGTCATCGACGCGCGCGTTTCGCGCAAGGTTGGGAGAGACGTTAGTAAAGGAATAACATCACGGAGGGATCCAAGACCTTTATCTTCTGGGGATACGTTTTGCACCGCTATCTTGGTGATGAGTTCGCTTTTTCGCTCGTATCCCCGCCAGGTAGTATTGCGACTCAAACAATTGCTGTCACGTTCCTTTACTCCGGGGTAAATCTACCTGGTACATGCGTTGTACTTCTCGTTTTTTGTGAATTTCTTTTGTAAACTGAAGTTTTTTGTGTGTTTTTCGTTTGAAACTCATGTGAATCTAGGTCATATTGTTTGCGCTTTTCTTGCTTAAGTGAAGCCAAAAAATCGATTTTTTGGCCTCCGGCGGCGCCTTCAGCGGGGTCCTCCGGAGGCGCCTCCGGCGAGCCCTCCGGGGGCGCCTCCAGCGGGACCCCCTCGGCCGGGGGGGGCTTTTTTGGCTCGCTTCGCTCGCCTGACTTTAGCCGGCAAGTCGGCTGGCTTCGCCAGCCGACTTACCGACTAAAGTTCACCTAGTCGGCTTCGCCGACTAGCGACTAGTTATTAGTCGTGAAATGGAACCGACTCACAGCCCTAAAAAAAAGAAAGAAAGTGTCGTGCTTCTCCCAGAGGAGATGCGACCTCCAATAAAAAACCAAATGAAATGAAACCTCGTACCCTGCTAGCAATCCAGGTGCATGAAAGAGAAACAAAAAATGAAAAAAGAGGAAAAGCAAAAGGGAAAAAAAGAATAAAAAATAAACATAATAAACAGCAAACATAATAAAATAGCAAATCAACAAACACTCAAACAACCAAACAAAAACATGACAAAAAAAGAGTCGTGCTTCTCCCAGAGGAGATGCGACAACCGATAACATAAAATGAAATGAAACGAAATGAAATGGAGTGAAAAACAACGAAGCAGAGTAAGACTAAGAACGACAGGAAAGGACAAGCAACCGGAGCACACCAAAAACACCTTCCAGGCAGCCGAGGCAAGTTTGTCTCCGGAGTACAGACAGATTCTACCAGTTAGTCAGTCTGGTACCTTGCTACCCTGTCTGCCGTCTCCTTTCTACTTTAGTCCACCGCGGTTTCCCTACGAACCGTCCCCCCCCTCTGTCTCCATTCCCTTAGGTGCCACCCATACCACGGATGCGTGGCGCTTCCTACTCAGTTCCGTTTCGTTTCGTGCCACACACGAAAGTCAAGGACAGAGAAGAGGAAATACCAAAAACAAAATGAATACGTACGTAGTACGTAGTAGCTAAGCAATCAAAGAAAAAAAGAAAAAGGAAAGGAAAAAAAAGCAGGGAAATATACTGCAGAAGGACAGGAAACCAAAGGCAAAAAAAGCGACCACGGCAAAATAAATGAACAAACTAAAACAAAACAATGCGATGGGCTGTAGCATCGCTGTCGTGCCCAAGTGTTGGAGGTGTCTATATTCGGAGTAGGAACGGTGCTCCGTCTCGAAAGGGATGCGTGGTCAATGGTCAAATGACTAAGGCAAGCAACAAATGAGTACCCCCCTCCCCCCCCCTGCGCCCCGCTCTTGCTCGTTCGCACCACACCCCGTTCAGCCCCGTTCGTTGCACACCCCATACCTCGGGCATGGGCTCAACGGCGCAGTATATTAGTCAGGGGGACCGACACACCAGTCATGCGACCCTCTCGTGCCGGCAATTCTCCGGTTCTCACCATGCTGGGAGGATCGTTCAGCATCTCGTCGAGGACCCCGACGTGCTCGGCACTGCTGACACGGCCGTCACGTTGAGAACCAACCAGAACCGATACCGCCTCGAACATCAAGAAGGCTGGCACGACGCTCCTTCCCAACCAGGAATGGCACGGCTGCGCGGCCCACAAAATATAACTACTGTACCCGTGCAGAAGGTCATGGACGAGCCGTCGGTTAAGAAGACATTAGCGAAGCACAACAATTTCGCAACACACGTGCACGTGTCTACGCAGTCGTTGGAGAAGCTGAGCGCCATTCAGGAGGTGTGTGGGTATGTCGTTGCCCAAAGACTGCCGAAGTCTCGCCGCATGAAAGCCGTTGACCCCTTCTTTTTCCCGGGAGCAATCTGTCATGAAATCGTTCCTCGAAAAGAGGGGTGGCAAAACAGAGTCCAGGCATGAGCAATCACGTCGGTGGACTAGTGGTCAGCTTCAAAGGCTGCTAGCATTGGTACCCGAGTTCAAATCGTACCGTGGTGAGATTTTGGCTTTATTTGAAAAAAATATAAGGAACAAAACGCTGAGAGCGCCTTGGTGGCGTGGGTAGGCGGAAAATCCGACGCAAGTCGACGAGGGAAGAAAGTGCTGAAATCATCTCGCGATAAAAATGCAAGGCACGTACAGTCGTGGGGAGGGGGGAGAAGAGCCTACCTAGTGACCCCGGATCTGATTTACGACTAAAGAGGGAGAGAGAAAAGAAGGGCGAAGATAATAAATGGGATGGACAAAAGAAAAACTAAACTGGACAGGGGTTGTGGTCATGGAATAGAGCACAGGTGGTATCAGGGAACCTGCACCGCCACTACATCAGCCTGGGGTGGATGACACGCCACCACAGCGTAGGGCGACAGGGTGCCTCATCTTCGTTGAACGAGTGGTCGGCTGGTGATGCCGTGGCGGGGAAAGTAGCGTTCTGGTGGAAGGCGGAATGGGTGATGTTCTCGTACGAGAGCAAACACACACCGGCACGCAACCTCAAGCTGGGCGACCGCGAGGAGGATGTCGGAGAGGCGAGTACCCACTCGCCAGAAAAATCGTAGAGCGGCAGGACCCGCCACCTGCCCCAACCAGTCGTGGCTTGGTGATACTGTTGCTGTGGTGGCGAAAGCATCACAGCAGCAGGTATATACGATATCGGGCCAGGCGGGCAAGACGGGCTGGGGATGTGGAGGATGTGCTCGCGCTGGTCGAAGTGCAAAGAAAGGGAAAATGATAGACGACCCGTACGCACACAACCTCGACGAGTTGGACGACGGCAAGGAGGAAGGCGGTGACGGTAGAAACTTTGATACAGGGGGAGAAGCGGAGGAAGGGGGTCATGGCCAAATGTGGTGGAGCACCGTGGTCGACCGGAAGCTCATGGCATTTCGTGCAGTAGTCACATGTTTCTCACTCGACTTTGTGATTCGCCTGCTGCAAAAGTCGTGTCGATCATGACTTTTATAATGCTGGGCAAGTACTCCCCAAACATGAGCAAGTCGTAAGAATCCTGGACAAGTACCCTCCCATTCTTGAGCACCAGCATGATCATCGACTTTTCTTGTCTTCACTTTTGTTTTCGAAACTCTTAATTATCTACCAGGTGGTCCAAGGGCGCACGAAAAAAAAAGTTTTCGACACCACACACCCTAAACTTTATTTTGGACCTCTCAAGGGGGGAGGGGGGGTACGACGGACCCATCCCCCCCCTCATAACGCCACACAATCTCCTATATAAAACATCCCTATACTAAATCCTATATAATACCAAGGGGGGCACAGCCTAGGGGGGTACTACAGTCCGGCTCAGCAGGCAACATACCCAACGGAATATCACAGCAGGCAGTTTGCTGTGCTCCAGCAGGCAGTTTCCTGAGATGCCCCAGGCGGCCTCACACGCCAATTGATACCAGCATAGCCACTACATACAAACAACAGTAGTGGTGTGAAAGCAGTGTACAACTGGGCGCATACGTGTTCAGCAGTACAGTACTCGCTACTTCTTCCTCTCCT